>JAJLUT010000029.1:0-106236 GCA_030564305.1 Suzukiozyma glaebosa | reverse complement strand
TATCTTTTAGTAATAAACACTTCGTGACCTTTAAATCCTTACATGGAGGTCGTACCAAAACTCGAATCAAGTTATCAGGATCAAAACCAACATTACTATCATGTTCAAAACAGTCCAACCCGTCCATTGGATTATCCAAGTGACCACAATCGTTTATGTGTACATCTTCCTGCAAATGCCCCCCATCTTCTGGACAGCCTTACCACTTATTGCTGCCACTAGTACTGAAGACGCACCATCAACTACAACGTCAGTTAGGACCACTGCAACCGATATCGAGACTGAGGAGAGCTCATACTCACTCAGTTTGTAGTAAACCTAAGTATTCATGTTTAGTATGTCGATACCTAGACGAGTGATAAGACTATATAGAAACACCCAAACTCGTGTCTTTATATACACACATAACCCAACCAGACCAACCAACCAACCATACCTTACTTTCCATCAGCACCGCTTTCCACCCCATCCAACCTATGCGCGCATTCCCTGTTTACTTCTTCCCAGATTGGGCAGTCTAGCTAAAGTTTTTGTTCGCACCAATCCGAGTGTGGGATAGACAAGAATCCATAAACATTGGCTGGGGGAAAAGGTACCGCTAAACATAGGGAAGTAATTAATGGATACAGGTGTTGTAGACATCTTAATATATACTACACCAACTATTGTTACTACCACTTCTCTCTGTTATCTATTAACCACTCGCTATATTTTTTCACGGTAACCTTCTTGCCTTCACACTACCTTTTTTTCGTTATTCAACCAATCACAACTGCAAATTCTCAGTACCAACCACTGGTGAATTTTTGTCAGTGAGTGAAAAATATTTGGGTACTCGATTGAACGAGATTTTATTGGGAAAATTTTTATAGTTTTCTTTATTTGTTACTTATTTATCTAGCAAGTTATCATGTTGTCAGCTCGTTCTGTTTTACGCTCTGCAAGTAGATCAATTGTCGTGGGCTCAAAAGCTTTGAGAGTGGTATGTATGGAGAGAGAATTGGGAATTGGGAAATGGGAAATTGGTGAACATGAAGGAAAGGAGGAGGAAAAGGAGAAGGAGAAGGAGTGGGAACTAGCCCACTCGATACCACTGGCTATGCCAGTGGTATCGGCAGTAAGCCACTGCCATTGCATTGCCACTGCCATTGCATTGCCATTGCCATTGCCAATTGGCAATGGCAACGATACAGGCAATGATTCCAGATCAGTAAATGTGTACAATACACACATTCACATTATACATCGTGTTTACACCATGTTTACACCATCTTGTCACAACTGATCATGAAGTCTATCGACCTCAATCGACTTTGATACCCATGGTTTGTGGATCGGATTGAAAATGTCGCGACTGAAAAATCGAACCAAACAAAATGTCGTGGAATAGTGTCGCATTTGTCCAAAACTTTATCCTCCTGGTGACATGTCACTGACTTTGACGTTGGGGGAAGTTATCAATTTCGTACTAACGTTTTTCTTTAGGCTAGACCATTGGTTGTGCAAAGATTTGCCTCCGCCAAAGCTGCTCCAACCGAAGTGTCCTCGATCTTGGAAGAAAGAATCAGAGGCGTCTCCGATGAAGCCAACTTGAACGAAACCGGAAGAGTCTTGTCAGTGGGGTATGTATAACTTGGATATCTTTGATGCATCGGGGAAAATAAGTGTTTGAATAGCAAGTAGGATCCTGGGCAATAGGGTGCTAAGGAATATCAATCGCAGGTTTTGTTTGCTCGAGAGTAATTAAGGTTTCTTGAGCCAGCTCAGAAAATACCTTTTGACTAGTCAATTACTGCTACTCAGTCGGTTTTTTTTATCGCATGAAATGATGAATGCGATTAATGTATACTTTCAAACATTTGGTGCTAATTTTGTCTATTTTTCTTTATGTCATTTTCTTTACTAACATGCTAGTGATGGTATTGCCAGAGTTTTTGGTTTAAACAACATTCAGGCCGAAGAATTGGTTGAATTCGCTTCGGGTGTCAAAGGTATGGCTTTGAATTTAGAAGCCGACCAAGTCGGTATCGTCTTGTTTGGTTCCGATAGATTAGTCAAAGAAGGTGAAACCGTCAAGAGAACCGGTAAGATTGTCGAAGTACCAACCGGCCCTGAATTATTAGGTAGAGTTGTCGACGGTTTAGGTAACCCTATCGATGGTAAAGGCCCATTGAACGCTTCTTCTTCGTCAAGAGCTCAAGTCAAAGCCCCCGGTATCTTGCCAAGAACCTCGGTTTTCGAACCAATGCAAACTGGTTTGAAATCAGTAGATGCCTTAGTCCCAGTCGGAAGAGGTCAAAGAGAATTGATTATCGGTGATAGACAAACTGGTAAAACCGCCGTTGCCTTGGATACCATCTTGAATCAAAAAAGATGGAACAATGGTAGTGACGAGAAGAAGAAATTATACTGTGTCTACGTTGCCGTTGGTCAAAAAAGATCAACTGTGGCTCAATTAGTCCAAACCTTGGAAAAATACGATGCTTTGAAATACTCCATCATTGTTGCTGCTACCGCTTCTGAAGCCGCTCCATTACAATATATCGCTCCTTTCACTGCTTGTGCTATCGGTGAATGGTTCAGAGACAATGGTAAACACGCTTTGATTGTCTATGATGATTTATCCAAACAAGCCGTCGCTTACCGTCAATTGTCATTATTGTTGAGAAGACCACCAGGAAGAGAAGCTTACCCAGGTGATGTTTTCTACTTGCACTCTAGATTGTTAGAAAGAGCTGCTAAAATGTCCGAAGCTAACGGTGGTGGTTCATTAACTGCTTTACCAGTTATTGAAACTCAAGGTGGTGATGTTTCCGCTTATATTCCAACCAATGTTATTTCCATTACCGATGGTCAAATTTTCTTGGAAGCCGAATTATTCTACAAAGGTATCAGACCAGCTATCAATGTCGGTTTATCCGTCTCCAGAGTTGGTTCCGCTGCTCAAGTTAAAGCTATGAAACAAGTTGCTGGTTCATTGAAACTTTTCTTAGCCCAATATAGAGAAGTCGCTGCTTTCGCTCAATTCGGTTCCGATTTAGATGCATCCACCAAACAAACCTTGTCCAGAGGTGAAAGATTAACTCAAATCTTGAAACAAAAACAATACTCTCCATTAGCTGCTGAAGATCAAGTCCCAGTCATTTACGCCGGTGTTGAAGGTTTCTTAGACAACGTTCCATTGGACAGAATTGCTGAATTCGAAGAATCATTCTTACCATACTTACAATCTAATGAATCCGAAATCTTGGATGCTATTAGAGATAAAGGTGAATTATCTAAAGAATTATTAGCCAAATTAAGAGAAGCTACTAAATCTTTTGTTGCCAACTTCTAAGTCCATTATCTATTAACTACTAATTAACTACTAACGATTTAATGGTTCAATTGACAATTATTAGATAAAGCATGTTGGTATGATCTAGATTGTATCAATGATTCTCAAAAAGATTAAAAGATTTTCTTATTATTATTTTATTAAAGAATATATATCTATATGTATACTACTTGTAGCTCTCCCACTGTTGCTACTCCAGCGTGGCCATGTTTCATCAAAGCTTATTCGCCAATTTTACATTGTTGATGTTTCGCTTACGCGCGTGAGTTTTTTTTTTTTCGAACGTTTCAGGAACAATCTCTGAAGTAGAAGCAAGTTTAGTTGAATTATACGTCTGATTTGAAGTAAAACGGTAGGTATAAGAGTACCGAAAATACGTGCAATTGTCCGATACTGAAACATGGGCAAGAAGAAGCTGAAGAAAGCTGGAGAAGCTCTAGAGGTGGTTATCGATGTTTCGAAAGATTTCGAAGTGAAAAACTACGATTATGAATACCTTCAGGGATCCAAGAGCGATGAGTTCGAGTCAGACTTGAACTATGTTATGAATAAGACCAACTTGAAATCAGAGGTGAGAATAATATCAGAAACGATCGAAATAATAGACAGTTCCAAAAGTTCACCTAAAAAGCGAAATAAACGAGTTTCAGTGAAGGATGTCACGAAGGATCTCTGTGATATAAACTTTAGTGACTCCGATGAAGAACCAGAACTTAGGACGACGAATACTAGAAATCGAAAATCGAAATTACAGGATGATAAGGTTAATGGTAAGATAAACACAAATGGAGATTCCCAATCACCTACAAGGAAAAAGCATGATAAAGCAACAAGAACAAATGGGAAACAGAGAAGGTCTGTGTCTCCAACCAAGAAGGAATCCCCCGAAAACGACACGACGTCTCGAGTAGAACAAAAATCGCCAGATATGTCGATACAGGACCCCAATATCGAACCAACAAATGAAAGATTGCTGAGAAGAAAGGAGCCTAAGGACTCAAAAAGACCACCTCGACCCGCCAACTATAACATGCCACCATTACGAACATCTCCCGAAAGAGCGGATAAAAAGCCACGAGAAAGACGCCAATCTCGTAAAAAGTCAGTGGAATTATCGACAACAGCAGCAAATGGTACTTCTCATGCTAAGTCAGAAAGTAGATCACCAACCACTCCCATTGTTGAAGACGTATTAGAAGATATCTCCTTCATATCAAATGCCGACGAGGACATGAACCAATTCTACGATGATTTGTGTGAACCAGATACTGAGGCGGAGATAAAGAAAAAGAAGAAAAAGTCCAAAAAGAAGAAACCACAAACCACGCATATCTTGGACTCAATTAACACCGATGAAGGAGTGGAGAATAGCCAAGCAGATGCTAATAAAGAAAATGTGGCAGAGACTTCTGAGAGTACTGGTGTTGAGTTGAATTGTGAACTGCCTACTGCAAATAATGAAAGCAAACCAGAAACTCTCGAAGTAGATAAGGACGAGGTACCTGCACAAATAACCACCAATCTTAACCAACCTTTACCCAAACGAACCGTCCGCAAATCATCAGTAGCTAACTTGCGATCAATTTTTGAGAGAAATGACGAGTCGCCCTTTGATGTGACACTTCGTAAAACGAACTCAACATCGAGTGCGCAGGATAAGCTACCTGAAGTATTACAGATCAAAACAATTATTGGATTGTCCCATTTACAAATCTTGAAATTGGACTTGAAAGATGTCAAGATCAAAACTTTAGTGGGCTCCTCCTCATTATCTAAATATGCCAACACAGGATTGACCTTCACCATCAGACATACTGATGATTTGTTTGAAAACCAGGCTGAGAAAGTGATATTTTTCCAGTTGTGTATTTACATTGCATTATATGAAGCCATTGGCTACAAGAAGATATGTCAGAAGTATGACAACATTTTACAATTGTTTGGTGACTATCGTGAGATCAATTTGGAAACTACCAGAACCAAACTAACACCCTCGAATAAAGAAGTTCATCAGAATAATCTTGACTATTCTGTCTTGTCGTATCTCGGCCACATTTTAATTTGGGCTGCAAATCTTCAAATGAAATCGGGAGTTGATACCATCTACTCGATTTACAACATTGATATATCGCCAAAGGAAGTGCGAGACTACATCGGAGGCGCTCACTTGTGGGATAGATTGATCAGAGAACGGAAGTGTATGAGTAGTAAAAGATGGAAACATATCATCAAATTCAGAGCAGCTTTCCCGTTCGAAATTGACCAGTTCACTTTGATATTGAGGTTTATGAAAGTTGATGTCAACAATTTGATCAACTGGAATTGATATATGGCAATACAAATTAAACTAATTGAGATCATAGACGTAGGCTCGTTGTAGGGCGTTTTTATTCGAGTGCAAAATCGGTTCCAAATCGGAACTTTAGGTTACTTTTGACACATTAAAAACTTTTCAGCTCATAAAGCAAGAGTGATGTCGAGGTTTGAGATACTAACGTTGACGAAGCAATGGTTCATTGATGTCGCTGATAGCGAAAGCCGGGAGAATATCACCAAGGTAATCAACAAAGCCTACTCACAAGTTCATTTCAAATACCGATACATCAGTTCGCCCCGAATCAAAAATGCTGATTTGTTGCTAGACAATTTAGATATTGAGGTGGTGGATGAGTTTATATTATATGTGCTATTAGGACCACAAGACAAGTTTTCCGAGTGGAAAGACTCTGGATTTCAGCGATTCTTTGTCAAGACCACTAAGGACGATGAAATATACGATAGCAACATTCCTGATCTGTACCTCGGAGATCTAGCTATAGATCAGAATGAATTAGACTATGTTGTTGCTGACCAACATTTTCAATTCGACAATGAGATCTTGAATCGAGTCATTACCACTTGCGGGTATAAGTCAACGAGCCATCAAGCAAATGAAAAGCAGTTGACTTTGACTGCTTTTACATCATTCATGAGAGGAAGCGCATCTACATTTCTCGATATTACTATCAATAAGTGTTTATTTGATAAAGAAAGATTCAAGTACTTTAGTGGAAATGAATTAGCAACTATTGGCAAATTTGTCATACAAGCCGATGTTGTCAAAGAACACCAGTTGGTCGAGTATTATGTGACCAAGTGCGGGTTCAAACAGTCACCAAAAAAAGACGTTTATGTGGGCAAATCTGAAGATTGTCCATTTCGAGATGGTATCGACACCGTGAAACCATTTCACATCTCATACATATATCGAGAAGTCAACGTTCAGTAAATCAATAACAAAATCTCAAGGGAACACACGCATAGAAAATTCACCTTAAGCAGTTCTTTGTAGCAAGTGGACTCCACTGTCAGTTTCAACAATGTCACTAATCTCCCCCACGTTTAAGTTGAACGCTGCTTCTTCGAACGAAGGTTGCATTTGACCTTTGCCAAAAAACCCCAAGTCTCCCCCTTTTTCATGAGAACTACAATCACTCTCGTTCTGGGCTAATTCAGTCAACGTAGCTTCGCCATTCAATATCTGTTTTTGGAATTTTTTCAATATCGCGATTGATTCGTCTCTGCTTATAGTGATCTTCTCGTTCTTCCATGATTTTGGTCGTCTCGATTGGTTATTCTTGATCAACAAGTGACTCACTCTTACTTTCCCATCAGTGGGGATTACTGGTTTGTTTCCGTTTGATTTGAATTGTTTGACATATTCATTGACTTTATCGTTGTCACTACCGAAAGGAGGTTCCCATGAAGATTCTTTGGATGCTGGATTGTAAAAGTACTCCTTATTGTGAGTACGTGACATACGAATTGTCCATCCTGGTGGAAGTCCTGTGGATGTAGAAGCCATTAGAGAATGATAAATATCGTTGATTCAATTTTTGAATATAAATATGTATATAGAGAGTGTGATATACAGGAAGAAAACTCGTTCTATTTTAACTACGAGATGGTGGTAGATTTTAAACAGAGATCGAGGTAAGTCTACAACGATGCCGTGCTAAAACATGTATTTTATGGTTCGTATACACCAGCTTCAATACCTTTTTCAGTCAAAGCAGAGGTGACTTGGGAGTAGACTTCGTCTACTGGTTTATCACAACTGACTTTGACGACCTTGTTTTGTTTCTCGAAGTGATCGACTACTGGCATTGAGGTATCGACAAAAGTAGAAAATCGCTTTTTGATCGACTCAATGTTATCATCGGTTCTACCCGAGGTCTTACCCCTTTGTAACAATCTTTCCAACATGACTTGCTCTGGACATTCAAAGAAGATAGTCAAGGCAGATTTAGCAATTTGGTCTTCGAAAGTTAAGGCTTGGTCCATCTTTCTGGGGAATCCGTCAATCAAGAATAATTTGTTACCTTTGGCATACTCGTCTTCGATAGCTTGTTGCAACAAGGCAACAGTAACTTCTTGGGGCACAATCAAACCATCTTTGATACAATTGGCAATCAATTCACCAAACTTGGACCCTTCTCTTTCTTGTTCTGCTCTCAATAAATCACCGGCCGATAAATGAATACATCCATAGTCCTTGACCAACTTGCTGCATTGTGTCCCCTTTCCAGAACCAGGGCCACCCAAAACAAAGATCACTTCGACTTCACCATCGGGAAATTGGGGACCATCAATTGTAGCCACAGCCACAGGTTCAATTGCTGATTTAGGGTCTTTCTTTTTGGAGATCGAAGCGTACAAAGCAGATCCAATGGCAACAGCAGCAACAGCAGCAACAAGTTTAACATTGAGTGGCTTCTTTGGTGGTGGAATCGATCTGTTCCCCTGCGATTTATTGATGTCAATTGGTTTAGCCTGTTGATTCGGCTTATTGTTGGGATTACTTTGGGTCGAATTGAAACGATTGAGGGTTCTGAGTGGTCTGAACAACAAACTGGTGGGTCGAGCTACGACACCACGTACCAAACTTCTTCTCACAAACATGTCTTTCAGCAACTAGTTCCAGAAAAGTCACCTAATCTAATGACTATTTCATCGCAAATAAATTTTGACCCGAATTTTTATGATTAGGATTGGAACCGAAAGAACTCGAAAGAAAGATCTACAAAGTTTAAAATGATAAGAATAAGGTACGTAGTAGCAATGTACTTTTTGCAAGGGTTAATTCTATACTACTCAAGTGTATTTTTGCAATAATTCATCGTCCCAGCGTAAGTATTTACCGTTGATTTCGGGAGTGATACCTTGCACGGCAAGGTCGGCGTATACAGCGCCTGGGACTTCAGGAGCCAACAATTGATCGTTCTTGTGTAAATCGTGAAACTTTTGCGCTACTTCCTGTTGCATTTTTTTACTAAAGATGTTTCGAATGTCTTGTTGCATATCAGTATTGACAACTCCCGGGGCGATGGAACTGGTAGTGATTTCAGGTTCCTCGGCAGCAATGGACATCATCAAATGGTTCACGGCCGCTTTCCCACAACCATAAGCGTACCACCCGCTATAGTGACTTGTAGAAGCGCCTGAGGAAACAGCAATGATGTTCCCCTTGGTTTTCCTCAATTCGGTGATGGATTGTTGAATGATATCAACCAAGCTGAACACGTTGATGTCGAAATGAGTCCTCCATTTTCCAACATCGACTTCGTCAATTTTGCCCACTGGATCCAACACCCCAGCATTGAGTATCAACGAGTTGATTTGTCCAAATTTGTCCATGGCCAACTTGACTGCCTCGGTGGACGTCGATGGCTTAGTAACGTCTCCTACGACGATTCCGACTCTTTCGTCTCCATATTTGGTAACCAATTCTTGCAACTTATCTCCCGATCTGGCAATTGCTATCAATTTGGTGTTGGGGTAGTTCGATAAGATTATATCGACAATGGCTTTGCCAATCCCTAAATAAGAGTTAGTAACAGATATGTTATAATACTGATAACTTCACTTCCATACCTCTTGATGCTCCTGTGACAATAGATACGTGTGACATTTGACAGGTATGGATAATATTATAATCAGTTTGATGTGAAAAACTCAGAATCGTTTACAGGTAAATTTCAACTCAATTTGTATATAAAAGTATACATGATAAACTAAAACTTAGCGTTCAAGTAGCCACCACCGTCTACAGGCAAGACCACACCATTGATGTAATTGGCTTGTTTTGAGCATAAGTATATCACTGCTCCTTGCAAGTCCTCCTTAACTCCTAATCTCTTTCTAGGATTAGACTCAATCATCATATCGCCTGCAACTTCAATCAACCCATCGGCCATTTTACTGGGGAAGAAACCTGGGGCGATTGAGTTTACGGTGATATTTTTTGGACCCAATTGGATGGCCAAGTTTTTACCCAAGTGAGTGACACCGGCTTTCGATGCCAAGTATCCATACGTCCCTACTGGTTCGTTAGGATTCAATGCAATCACCGACGACATAATAATGACTCTTGAAGGGTCCTCGGCAGTACCCGATGCTGCTAATAAGGGGGTGAACAATTGGATGGTGTGGAACACAGAAACCACATTCAAAGTCAACACTTTTTGAATGGCAGAGATTGGGTGTTCTTCCAAGGGGGCACCCCAAGATGCACCGGCATTAGCGATAAAAATGTCGACTTTATCCACCTGTTTAGCAACCTCATTGAAGAACCTGACGGTTTCCTCTTCAATAGAAATGTCGGCTGGTATAGAGATAATCTTGGTGTTGGTGTTGTTATCCTTAGCCACCTGTTCAAGATATTTCTTTGATTCTTCACAGGCTTTAGCCTTTCTCGAAGTTATCACCACCGTCGAGGCACCGTTCAACACCATGGCTTCGGCACAGTAAAGACCCAACCCTCTGGTACCACCAGTGATCACAGCTACTTTCCCATTAACGTTGAAGTTTGTCATTTGTCAGTAAATCCCTCCAAACTCGGCTAGAAATATGCCAATTTATATACAAAAAAATCATCCCCACATTAAACCCCAAAATCCTGCAGAGTAGTCGGCATCTGAACCAAATGAAGATTTGCCGATAACAAAGAACAACTTCAAGAGAGGTGGTGGTGGTGGGGTTGATGGTATGAATGAGTACAAGTGAGAATAAGGTTATTGAAAGAGTGGTGTTGGTTTGCCGAAATTTGGGCTGGGTTTGGGAAAATATCTCTAATTGATATTTTGACATGTAGTCAAGTCCTGTGAAGTGAAGGAATGAACATCAGAGCGCAGCTCACATTATATAATCAATACTCTAGAGCTTGCTTCTCATCAGTTTCAAACGAATTCGACTTCATTGTTATGCACATGATCTGGTAGTATATTTATCTCCGACGTAGTTGGCGTGGGTCGAATCGATTTGGGTGCCTCCATGTTTTGCATTGTCTTGTGTGAAGTTTTTGTTTATTCTCTTTCAGTTAGGTTGAAACAACATTATTTGGCCCCACGTTTACCACAACGTTTTCATGTAGGGCACAAGCAGGTCCATTCCGGCTTAGATTCGATTGGCTTTGAAAAATTTCTGGAACCCATTGTTGCAGATCGGTAATACTGGACATTTATATGAAATTTGGTTATCGCGATGCCCACGGTTTGGGTGTTGGTACCGTATATATAGCGTCCTAAGTTTTCTGGAAATAGCGTAGCTTTTGAGTACCCAGACCATGAAATTGTTAGTGTTTGTAGCGTTGATCAAAGCGATCTTGGCTTTGGTGGCCGACACTTGTCCCGCTGATAGCCCCATTTCTTGTTCCAACCCCTCGAGCTTTGACGCTTGTTGTTACGAATCTCCAGGAGGTGTCTTGTTGGCTACCCAATTTTGGGACTACTCGCCGCCAATTGGTGCTGCCAATCAATGGGGGTTGCACGGGTTGTGGCCCGACAACTGCGATGGTACTTATTCCCAGTACTGTAACCCAAGCTTGGAGTTCACCCAGTCGGTGGAATCAATCGTGGTGGGTGAGTTCAACGACTCGGCCTTGTACCAGAAAATGCAACAGGTGTGGAAAAACTACGATGGCGATGATGAGTCGTTGTGGCAGCACGAATACAACAAACACGGTACCTGTATCAGCACATTAAACCCCAGCTGTTATAATAATCCACCCCAACATCAGTCGATCTACGACTTTTTTAGAATTGCGGTGGACTTGTATGAAAAGTTGGACTCGTACTCGTTCTTGACCCAAGAAGGAATCGTCCCTTCAAACACACAAACTTACACCAAAACCCAAATCCAGAATGCATTGAATAAACATTTCTCTGGCTACCAGGTTTATTTCAAATGCGATTCGTCTAATGCCTTGAATGAAATCTGGTACTTTCACCACCTACAAGGCTCGGTATTGGGTGAACACTTCATACCAATTTCTAGCTTGTCTAGCTCTGGTGTTGGCTGTTCAGCTTCGGGGATCAAATGGGTGCCAAAAAATGCTGGTTCCGCGACCACCACTCCTACCACTTTAGCAACCACTACAAGCTCGGGCGGTTCGTCAACCGGTACCTCGTCCACTGGTTACCTCAGATTGAATGGAAAATCTGGATGCTTGATTTCAAATGGTCAATACTATGAATCGGGAACTTGCGCAACTTACACGATTGCAAAATATTCCTTAGGGGGCTATACTATCAAATCTTCCAAAGGATATTGTGGAGTAGATGCAAATAACGACTTCAATTGTGCCTCAACCAATTCAGCATCTAATAACCAGTTCTCCTGGGATAAGACAACAAATCAGATTTCATATGGGAATGTGGCTGATTATTGTCTTGATACCGCTCTTGCGCATGGTACACCAGTCCAAACCCCAATCAAGCTCAGCGATGGTTCTTGCTCTTCCTTCAAATTGGTTTTTGGTAACTGACCGACGTTGCTAGCGTGATTTTACTGATGGTTTTTTTTTTTCTATAATACATTGGCCATTGAAAAGTGTCTATAAATATACTTATACATATTAATACAAAATATTACATCAATGACTAGGATGTCATTAACTTAGGTACCAATTGGGTTACAATTTGCATACCTGGAACCAAAGGGTTCGCCAAAGCAAAGCACAAATTACGCTCATTCACCATCGATATGCCTTTACCAACCAAAACCTGAATCAACTTGTTTGTACCATTTACAAAATCACTTATTGACCACACTTCGATCGCTTCATCACATACAATCAAGAGATTGTTGTTGATGAAGGCAATCGATTTGGCTTTGAATTGGAATCTCAACATTGAATACCTTGATAATTTCCCGTGCTTATTGGTGAACACCGCACAATCATTATACACCAACAAAAATTCAGAATTGTTGGCTAGTTTGAACATCCCCATCGGTTTCAAGTTCGTCTGTACAAGCGTTTTCTTGATGATATCAAGACCCGGATGGGGTGTTTGGTCCTTTGATTTTCTGCCATCAAAGTTGGGGATATCTGGAATCGATCGAGGTATTAGTTTATCCAATTCCAAGATCTCAAACCCTTTATTCGTGTGTACCGCAAAGGATGAATTGAATATGGAGATGCCAAAACATTCCGCTTGCACATAAAACTTCTTCACAAGCTTGAAGGCACTAAAAATCCCACCGTTATCAGTTTCGGGGATTAACAACTTAAAGTTTGTTGCTCCAGAGTTGGTCTTCTTTTTCGCATAGAACAACATATTGATTTCACGGTGTGGTCCCATGGCAAAAAATGAAACGGGTTCGTTCGATAAAGAAACTGATGTGATATCTCTTTTTCTTTCGTAGTAAACGTTGATCAACAGAAATAACGTATAGTATCTCAAATGCTTATTGCCTAAAATTATCACCAAATTGATGCCAACATCGACAGTGATTTTTGTTATATCGTCCCCATTTATAACTTTTTTCCATCGGTTTTTTTGATCAAAGCAGTAAACCCCAGTTTGTAGTCCAATCAAATAAAATTGATTACCCTCGTATTGAAACATTTCAAGACACTGCACTTTGCTGAACACGATATGATTTCTCGAATTGCGAAAGTAGGCTATATCCCCTACTAGTCCTAGCGCAGTTAGCTTGTTGCGCGCATCCATTGATATTTCATATATTGGATCAAATGGAGCACAAACTTGTAGTTTCAAGATTCTTTGGCTATTCTCATATGCAAAACAAGTATTTGTCACTGTTTGAAGAGCGTAGGGTTCAGTCCTCCTAACCCTTTCACAAATCTTAGATCTTGTATCGCTGAAATATCCTATCCATTCAGTCCTTTCCCTAGCAGTGTTTGTGAAAAAAGTATAACTCTCATGTTTCCCACGCCCAGCGTATCTTACTTTGAAGGGGAATGTTGACGGATCAGCTTCAGGGTCTTGAAGTTCGTTGATTATGGGAACGGTTTGCGCACCGTTGACCAGCGGATTGATGGTTGCAAAGTATGTATCCTTTTCTTCGACTAGTAGAAATTCCATTGGGATTGGTTGTTCTATAACTTTGTACATATCCAGCCCAGTCTTTGAGTTTTTCACTTTATCACAGATCAATAAAAAGTTATCAAGTAAAATCAAGTGGTTGATGTTGGAATTAATCCGTAGATCACCTTTCCTCCCAACATCTCCTCTGTTGACAAACCTTCTATTTTCAGAACCAAGATTAATGTTGGGTTGCCTAATGCTATGTTTCCACACAACTTGTTTGTGGATTCGCTTCAACGCATGAATATTATCAGCGTGCATTTTCATATGGTTAACCTTTACTCCAAGTCGCTTAATACTATCAATTGCTTTTGTCAAAGAGACATACTCAGGCTCTTGAGTATCAAACAGCTTGCGGATATCTGATAATTGAAGTGGCAAAGATTGGTATCGAGAATTGAATGTACTCAAAAACAAAAGATATCCATTAACTTTGAGTTGCCTAGCTCTCTCAAAACTGCTTACCTTCTGATCAATCCATAACTTCAAAGCTGGATTACACAATAGTAGTTCAATCATTGGCACTGTACTCATATATTTCAATAACGCTGATTGAACTTCATTTGCCCAGGTGAAGTACAAATCTCCAATTTCAACAATGCGATTGATGAATCTTCCATCAGAAATCAAGATTTTCAAAAGCTTCTCAAACAACACTGATTCATGAATTGTGACTAACTCTTCCGCGGGTTTGAGCACATCATCATCAAATTTGTTGATCAGGACTATATCATTAGACTTCACTAATGATTTGGCTGCAATCACAAATTGGGGGCCAACAATTTCCACGAATAATCGAGCTCTTTGTATGAATGTTTGCTCAAACCGAAGCAAATCAAAAAGTAACGATTGCCGCTTCGAGACATTTGGATCGATATATTTCAAATCTTCTGCTGTCAACTTCCAGTGAGCTGCCCAATCTTCTCCCAAAACTAGCTCATGAATATTTGTGTTCTTCAATTGCAATTCATGATCAATTATTCTATTCAAATGGCAATAACTTGAGTAACATCTCAATTTTAAATCGCGGGAATCGTGTACTCCACCGTAACAAGGTGTCAAGTCGGTGAGAACACCATTAATCGGTACAAAATCATGTAACAAAACCCCTAAGTCGTCTCCATCCTTTGGCAAGTATTCTACTGCTCCTGCTTTCACACATGTCAAAACGAATTGATCGACATTTTTGGCGATAATATCTAGTGGAATATCTCGTCTGTGGAAAACAAATAGCTTTATCAACGCTTTCTTGAATTCTCGTTTCGGAATAAACAGATCGTGTAGCCATATCCTCAATTTCAAACACCATTGGAACACTTGACTCAAGGACCAGATGTTATTACAGGACGATAAGTGTTGGCTTACTAAGGATGCAGATGCAAATGGCAATTGTGGTAAGTCTAGCGGGACTGGCGGTAGATCGTCGAATTTCTTAATCCGCGAACCACTCGAATTCAATGTCAGACTCGAACCTGATTTTGTGGGTGATTTCGATAGCACTGATCTTCTCAATTCAGGTTGAAATCGTAAACTTGTTGCCGAAGAGGGTAATTCCGGTAGCATTGAGTAGTCAAAGTACGTCGCAATTGGAGTCGGCAATGTCTCGTCGGCGTCCATGTAGCTCGTCGGAATCGATTCTGGTTTTGACCTGGCGTAATTGAAATCGAAACTATCGTCGTACTCTTCTGGGTCAGTAAAATCATCGTCTGCTGGATACTGTAGTTCGTCATCAGGATTGTAGTGGAAGGTTGGACTATGACCGATGAAGTTGACCTCGGTGTCAGCTGAGTCAATTGGGTATATGCCATTAGCATTCGGCAGATTACCTGGTGACATACTATTTGGCAACGAGTCTGATCGGCCATGAGCCAAGCTTTGATTTCGCGGTGGTCGAATAAACGAGCTGAGATATTGGTTATCGATGGAATGTCGTGGAGGAGACGTGTAAGTGTCTGTGCGGACAAATTGGAGGTTAGGAATATCGTTGATTCCCAACAGGTCTCGTTTAGTCCTATCTCGGTCATGTCTAAAGTCCAATTCTATATCGAGCAAAACATCGTCAGTTGGGTAAGGTAGCTCGTGTTTTGGCGAATGGGACTTAGCTACTGCAAGCAGATCGTCATAGGAATGATTGCTGTCGTGTGAGTAGCTGCCATCGTAACTTGGAGAGTGCGATTTTGTCTTCATCAAGTCCTCGGCGTACTTGCTAGTTGGCGATCGTGATAAATGTTGAAACAGTCTTTGCCGATACTTTTGTCTAGTCGGTATTGTTTCCATGGTATACTCAGGCAATTCCTTGGGACCCATTGGTTTGGGGCTATCGAACGACGCCATGGTCTCGTTCATGTACGAATCGTCATAACTCACTTCTTCGTAGGTCGTATCAACCATACTATTTTGTATCTGTGACCGAGTGGGTCTCGGCGGTAGCTGATATGTCGGGTTGGGTAGTAGTTCTTGCCTCAGGATACCACTAGGCTCCACCTCTGGTGGAGGTTTTCGCCGTAATGTTTTCTTGGAGTTGGGATACCCCATGTTATTGTCCTCCATGAGATCTCACCAAATGAAAGATTTCGCTGCACTCTGCTGTCTTACTGAGTCGCACCTATCACCATCCACTGCAGTATATCTTTCTTCTCTCGTTGTCGAAGTATACCAGCAGTCGTAGTCCGTCACTGCAATCTCCAACTAAACATTTTAATATGGAGAAGTCACGTGACAATATGTTTCGAACTAGTTCTTGTGAATGTAGGGACGAATTGAAAGCTAACACGTACAAACTGGTAGAAGTATTTTCACCTCCTCTCTTGCCAACTAGACTATTGTTGCTCCAATCCTTGTCGTTTGGTGGTGATAATTTTGAAGCGCGTTCAATCTCATTTTTTTCTACACCGAAGGGTTTTCCAATTTGGTAAACTAGGTGATATTCTGTGATCGTGTGTGGCATTGAAATGAGTGCTAAGTACTCGATTGAGGTGTCGAAGCTAGTGTCGGAAGGATCTAAAGCCTATGGTGAGAAAAATTACGAATTAGCTTCTGAGAAATACGCTGAAGCATGCCAGTTGTACAATGAAACAACCCAACAAGAAGATCCCGAATTGTTATTCTTGTACGGGAAGGCATTATTCCAAAATGCAGTGTCGAGATCGGAGGTTTTTGGAGGGGACACTTCGAACTTAAAAGATGGGAATAAGGATAAACAGGAGGCCAAGGAAGACGAACTGAAATCAGAAGGTGATAACTTCCAATTCCACGATGCTGATGTACCAGGAGGTGAAGGAGATGATGGGGAGGACGACGACGAGGACGACGAGCAGGAAGAGGATGAAGAACTGCACGTCGAAGGGGAGGGCGAAGAGCCCCAAGATGAAAACCAGGAACAATCGCAATCGGATTTTGAGGTTGCGTGGGAGATACTTGACTTGACGCGTTCACTTTGGGAGAAACAGTTGCTGGACATTGAATCTGAGGCAGAGTCATTGACCAAGCCTTACCACCTGAACGCCAATGCATTGACATCACCGTATATCATCTTGATCAAGAAATTAGCGGAAACTTATGATATCTTAGGTGAAGTGTCATTAGAGGCAGAAAACTTTCCTCAATCAGCATTGGACTTGCAGAAAAGTCTTGAACTACGCCAGGATATCTATGAGCCCAACTCGTCGTTGATCTCGGAATCGCACTACAAATTATCGCTAGCATTAGAGTTTTGTGTCGAAGACGAAACTGCCAGACAACGAGCTACCGAACACACCAAACTTGCCATTGACTCGATTAAGGCTCGAAATGCATTGGAAACTAACTCGGAAATCAAGCAGGATAATCTCGACATGATCAAAGATTTAGAAGTTAGATACCAAGAATTGAAAAAGGATCCCAACGAAGATTTGAAGATTGACCAACTCAATGTCTTGAAGGATATTTTGGGCCAAGCAACTGGCGAAGCTGGCAGTTCCAGCAAACTGGCGCCCATTAATGTATTGCCCGCTAAAAGAAAAGTCAATGACCTAACCGCTACCGTGAAAAAGAGAAAACCAACCAAAGAGACCAAGAAATGAATCACCCACACCATATCTAGTCTATTATGTATATTAATACCAACTTTAGCTCGTTATTACCCGTGTACATTATTTGCAACCCATTTTTTCTCAATCTGCACGCCCAATGTTTGCACCATCGCAAAATCAGCTCTAGTCAAAGCTGGTAGTGAAGAACCAAAGGGCACCAATGGCAGCAGAAGGACGAAGCAAGGTTGACAAGACACAGAAGAGTAGAAGGAGACGGAAGAAGAGACGTACTGAGGATTTTTCGTCTGACTCCTCATCTTCGTCATCTTCATCCGAAGATGAAGGTGAACAAGAAACTAAGCCTGAGGTTGAAGTTGTGCAAGAACAGATAACTGTTACCGATATTGATATAACACCAATCGATGATAACGCTAATACTGGCTTTGTGCCTGAGAACTTATCTGCGGCCACAAAATTGCGGTTGAATGAGGTTAGTGTCACTATGCCCCACAAGCAAGCTAGTTCGCAACAAGGGCAACAGCAACTGAAACAAGACCATGCTGACTTGAATCAGCAGTACTTGAAGTTGTTTGCCAACGAGTTCAACGACGATATAGAGGAGTTGCGGAAAAAGCCCGATTTCACTGACAAATCGTTGGTTATCTTGGCGAAGGCATTACAGTCGGGCTCCAACATGTTTGATCCCGATACGTTGCGTGCATTGATCGAATGAGGGAGGATAAAACCAATATGAAAAAGCTAAATGAACACAATGTCGTGAGATTATAAAGATCTGTGCTTCAAGGACACCACTCGAAAGATATCCCCTTGTCTTTCAGACAATCAAGTTGCGTATATCGAGCTCTGGATGTTTGAGCTATAACAAGCTCTCACACTTTAAGCTTCAGTTATGGTACACAAAGTGGAACAATATCGTTCGTCAAGCGGTTAATCGATACGCTATTGGTCGTGACAATAGCCAAGGGTCAATGCCGTTCATGGTACTGGTTCCTTGGGACCAGGGCCATGTCTAGCCCAATTTCGTTATGCGTGCCTGAGGTTGCATATGTAACCAACAAATTATAATACAAAGCTAAAAAGTAAAAGTAATAGTAATCGAAGCCTCTTCAGTCTCATTAACAATATCTCTATCCATTCGCATTGTCCCTTCGCTTCGCTCACCCTAAGCTTTATGTTTTCGTTGAATACCACATTGCAGCACAAAATCAATGACGAAACTGCACAGGGTAAAATCGTTTACTTAAGAATCAGCCTTCAGCCTGGGAATGCACAAGTAGATGGATATGGACGCTTCAAATAGGGCAGAGACATCGACGGACGATGGGAACGACGAGACGTTGCCATTGTTGGCTAGAGAGTTTGAGACAGAGCTGGAGATGGAGCGAGAGCTTGAGAATGATATCCAGTCAGAAGTGCAGTCAAAGTACGATGAATTATCCAGGGAGTTGTTCCCTAAATTTTCACGTAAACGCTTTTACTTTGCATGTGGGCTTGGCTTGGTGGCATTGCTAGTGTTGCACTTGTTCTTCTTGCAAAGAACTTCCTGGAGTCGAGATTTCCGCCGTTGGTATGGGTTGCACCTAACGGGTTCAGATGTCAAGCGGAACTACTTGAGGTACTCCGGAATTGGGAACACCACAGAATCAAAGACGATCCAGCTAGATATTGCCAATTGGTTTGGCAACTTCACCAACTTGAATGAAAAGTCACCCACAAACATGTTATCGAACGACAACTTGGAGTTGACGAGTTACATTGAGTCGAATTTCAAAAAGTTTGGCTTCGGAACTAAATCATATCACTACAACGTTCCCGATTTGAAGAAACCGATAAATTCGTCGATCCATTTGATTGACACCAAACACAAAAAACATCATCCGTTGATATATAAAGCAAACTTGCGTGAAGCTGACTTCAAAACTCCAGCATATCACGGCTTTGGGAAGAGCGCGAACGTAACGGGTGAGTATGTTTTTGTCAATTATGGCTACAAAAGTGACTACCAACGGCTACACGAAGCCAATATTTCGGTGAAGAATAAGATTGTCATCGTGAAATCAAACTTGGATTCTCAAATTACCATAGCTGAGAAAGTTGTTTTGGCGGAATCATTCGGCGCCATTGGTGTGATCAATTATCTTTGTCCCTCAGCAGTGCTTTCACCTGCTAACGCAAACCTATTCAACCTGGCAATACCGAGAGGCACTTTGAATGGCCCATACTCAAACAAAATCCCCAGCATTCCTACGATCCCCATCAGCAATAAATCCATTAAACCAATCCTAGACACGTTGGTCGATGAAAAGTATACCCCCTTCAAAAATTGGGACTATTTCCCAATGTTGAAGTCATCCAAGTTCAAAATAAACATGGCAACACATTTTGACGATAAGGAGAGCTCAAGGACCCTCACTAATATAGTGGGTACATTACCAGGAATTTTTCAAGACGGGTGCATTGTTATTGGTGCCAATCGAGACTCGTTGGTCTCATCAAGCGGAGCAAGTAATCACGTAGTTCTATTGGAGATTATGAGAAACTACCAACGGTTGTTGCATTTGGGATGGAAACCACTAAGGACTATAAAATTCATATCATGGGATGGAACCGAAAATGGTCTTTTGGGGTCCTTGAGGTTTGCTAACGATACAACCATCTTCAACAATCAACCAATCGTTGGCTATATTAATATTGACTCAAATTGCGTTACTGGTAAGAAATTTGAGGTAGACGCAAACCCATTGACTCATCATTTGATTAGATTTAACTCCAAATACATTCCGTTGCCGAAAGCTTTATACGCAGAGGACGAAGATGACATGATTCTGTCTGATACCGAGCAATTCAGCACGTTACACCATTATTGGTTGAAACAGGATAACTTGACTATAAATGATCATCTTGGGATACCCATTGAAGATTCAGATTCGTTAATATTTCAAGATGATTTGGCAGCACCCTTGATTAATTTGAAATTTTCAAACGACGCTAAACGGGATGGTTCGGTATTTGTTCCCAACTCCAATTTATATTCACACGACTGGCTCATGGAAACTAATTTGGACCCCCAATACTACTTCCATGCGCTGTTGATACGATTAGTGGGTTTGTTGGGGATATGTCTCTCAGAACGGGAAATGGTTGACTATCGAACAAACCCGTACTTCGTACGCATCAGACAGTACTTTCAAGATTTTGTTGACACCAACCATGCTGTATTGAACAGATGGCACAATCTGACCGTACCTACGAATTTGGTGTCCAATTGGCAAATATACCAAGACTTGAACTTGAACAACCCAGAAATTGTTCGATTCTCATCGTTGATTTACCAATTGAAGCATTTAATCGAGTTAGACATTGATTCGTCTGCGAAGAATGATAAATACAACTTGCAGGTACAACAAGATTTACAGACTGATTTTCCGTGGTATAAATACCCTACTAAATTAGTCAAGTATGCCCAATTCAAAGTTGCCAACTATCAACTACTTCATATGGAGCGAGAATTGAAATTAAGTAACAAAGACATTCAATACTTGAACTACGAATCAACTACAATGGACCATATTGTATATGGTCTTCCAGATTGCTTGAGGCTCAACGTGACAACACCACAGGAATGTATCAAATGGAGCACATTCACCAATCTTTATCAAGCAGCCCATGATAAAGATTTTGAAGCCACGGTTAAGTGGTTGGTAATTACTTACGAAAAGTTACGGAAATTTTTGTAAGTGAACCAGGACAGAATCACCATAGTTAGTTATGATGTTTGTTTAGTTTATGGGGGTTATGGCTTATAATGCACGTTTGCATTTGTTAAGTTTCCTTAAGATGTGGTAATTTGATTTCGCGCGTTATTAAGTGGTAAAAAACACTTTCACCACAATTTATCAATTTTTGTTTCTTCAGCTACAAGATGAATATTAGATTGAATGGCAATGATATGAACACAGCATGGTTGTTGGATACCTTGGGTAAAAGCAGGGTATCGGGATCAGTGAAAAAAACGATTTTACATGTGTCGATTCCGCAATTGTGTGACGAATTAAGGCTGAGAGGTGACGATATCAGATACAACTCAAAGATTCTTCATGGAATCTCGTTAATGTACACTTTGAAAACAGACTATTTGATCGATGATATGAGAATGTTCAATATCAAGATCTTTCGTGATACTTCATACCGCGCCCGAAAGATCACCTATTTGGAGTTATACAGGCTGCAACAGGTAGATGACAGCAGCATTAAGATAAAGTCTGGAGGATGTAAACGATTGCAAGACGACCCGTTGTTCAACATTATGATTGATTTGCTTCCTAGTTTGGTGCTTGAACTGGAGACCATGCGCAAAAGGAGAAGAATGTCGATCGAGGATGCAAACGATACTGTCTATCCAGAGACTCAGGTCGATTCTTATTCACTTACTCAGGAGAAATCAAAGTTCGATCAAGAACTAGATGACTATATTGACCAGGATTTCGAGATAAGCTTCAATGAAAACTCCCAACTGTCGCAGCAACCACCCGAGTTTGAGTTCAATTCTGAAGGGGGCATTGAAATAGTCGGTGAGCAACCAAACAATGACAACGAGATTACCAATGTGGGTGTAGACTTGGGTGCATTCGATCTTGAGAATATGGACCAAATCGAACCAAATGAACTTAATGAGAATGGATTTAGTATCAGTCGTGATGATGAATTTTTTATTTCGACGGTCGAGAATCAAGTAGCAGTGGCTACTAATAAAGTGAAAAAGCAAAGGCGCTTCAAGGTTGTCAACGATGTAACTAGTAAATTCTCTCGAGCTCAACTTCTAAACTTTGCCTCCGATTATGGAGACCTGAAGAAGACTACAGCCAAGCAACAACATCAGCAAAGAGTCATCGAAGTGTACCAAGAGTACAATCGAGTACCCCCATATATCAATTATTGCCAAAGAGCCATATTCGGAAAGAAATATCAAAAGTTATTCATGCAACAGTATGACTCGAGAACATTCACGGTTGAGCAAGATATTACCTCCATCAACCGCGAGATCGACGCAATCCGGCGAGTACAAAACATGCCAAATGCTGAAGATTTCGAAATTGGTAGAAATGCAGCAAAGCCGCAAATCTTAGCGCCTGAAGAATACGAGGACTTTTTAGGTTTAGAACAAATCGTGAATGAAAGTGACGACGACAATGCTTTGAATATATCGTTCGGCGAAATGATCGAAAGCTCCCAAATAAACTCTAGCGAGTATCATTTTAGAAACCCGCAAAGCGACGCTCTCGATGCAAACTTACCCAAGATACTTGATAGCACGCAATTGACTAAATATTACAATTTTTTGACTGCGAAAATCACGAGCATCGATGGCAATCCTAACTCCAAATCTAAGTACAAATTCAATCTTCCAGATGAAAGGGAAACTGTGGGATGTCAATTGAAACGGTTTGAGTTGCTGAAGTTGATCCCTAGCATGTCGACAAACGAATGTGCTATATCCCGGAAACTTGCTGTAAAATCATTCTCTAGCTTGTTGACTTTAGCCTCCAAGAACTACATTGCAATCGAGGTTATTAGAGAGGCTGCTCCTCATCAACTTAACAGTTTGGGCGACATTGACATTATCGTTCCTAATGGCGTTTGACGTTTTGCAGCCTCATTGAAAAAACTGGGCTCAACTCCACATTGATTACGTCATAGGGAAGCTTTCTGGAAACAGCGACTATTGTTCTGCAAAAGTATGATGATGAAACAAATGCGTTAGAACGAATGACAATCATCAACTCCGTCGATGCGCTGATCATAAACGAGCTGAGGAGACCTTGCGTATGTGAATGACTACGAAAACTTCAAAAGCTAGTGCTTGATAGTGCTCAATTTATTATTCATTCCTCAAAAGAAGATCAGATGATGTGGCAGTTTCAGTTTAGGAAAGTATTGTGAAACATGAAGTGTGAATTCATATGACAAAAGCAAGACAAAGATGTAGTTGAACATGGTTTTCATTTCAGGTTTCCAGCTTTACAATGTGTAAGTATAAAATCTTATTCTAATACAAACTTGATATTTGAATAAAACTATTTAGGATTAATATCAAGTTAAAGAAAAATAAACTAAACTAAACTAAAATAAAACAAAACAATAGTAATAATAAGTGTTGATAGTCCAACACACAATCAAGTAATGATCAGCGTTTGCAACAAAACAAATTCACAACAAGCACAATCAATAAAACTAGCTTCTAGTCAAAAAGACCTTGCTTAATGTTGAGCAAACTCTTCTTCAGCTTTTTCTTCTTCTTCACCTTCAATTGGTTCTTCTTCATCATAGTCTTGGTGTAATGATAAAGTAGGTTTGACGGCAGCGGAGTCTAAGGTCCATGAAGCTAAAGCGTTTTCGGCATCAATGATGATTTGTTTGGAAGCATCGTAACCATCGTAAGAAGGTCTGGTTTCACCTGGGGTGACAGCAGAGTCGTCTAACAATTCCAAAAGGGCTTTACCGTAACCAGCAATCAAAGCGTATTTTTCAGCTAATTCTCTAATGGCATCGAATTGGTAATCGAAAGCAGCCTTCAATTTTTCACGAGTGATGTTAGATAATTGAGCTTCGGCGACTAAAGATTCGGCTTCGGCTCTGACTAATTCCTGTTCCAAGACGTTGATTCTTGGGGATTGAGGGTCTTTATATTTCAATAACGCAATTTCGTCAGTGATTTTTTGTTTTCTGTCACGACTTGGCTGAACTGAGGCTTCAATGTTCCTGATTGATTTCAAGGTAACACGGTACAAGTCGTATTTGTCAACGAATTGGTCTTCCAATTCACCAATTTCGAATAACAACACTCCTAATTTGTCAGTGACATCGGAGATGTCTGGTTCGTTACCTTCACCCCAAGCACTCAATTGTTTAGCAACATCTCTTCTTTCACGAGCAGTCAATTCAACAGCTCTCATAACGTTCTTTTCCATCTTGATGTATTGAGTCAATTTCTTACTCAATTCTGGTCCTGTGGCTCCAGCGATAGATTTCTTGAAACTAGAGGAAATCCCCCCCTTTCCAAAAAACTTACCAGATTTGGTAGACGATGGTGGTGGTGCTGGCGATTGCAATTGAGCAGCGGTGGGAGCTCTTTGGGATCTTAACGAATAGGTTCTATGCATTTTGCTTTCTTATACTTATCAATTGTTCAAAAAAAACGGATATTTCAATTTGTCGACAATGAAATTGAAATTTAAAAGCGTCCATTTTTTAGAATTGCTATAGACGGAATATATGCAGGATAAGCGATAACCAGCCATATTAATCCAAAGTATAAACAATAAGATAAGCAAAGTTAATGACTAGGATACAATCAAAGGTCAAGTGGATGGACTCGACCGTGGACGCTATGTCACCTTGGTTGGCCTATTTCCATCATATCTCGGTTGGTTGTAGGTATAATGTGGCCTAAAATAGGTTATTTTGCAGCTAAACCTTAATTCGTTTAGTTACATTGTCGATTGATTTAGATCGTTTTGCTTGAAACTGAATTGGGAGAAGAATCCGAAAATAGTCTGCTTCCAACGACTCATAAGCCGTGTGGAGCTTATCCTTTCTGGTGGCCTCATCTAGAGGCTCCAACCCTTCTTTATTCTTGTGATAGATCCGAGACTTGATGAACAAGCGGATTTGTTTGGCGTTGCCCTTTTGTTGATTTTTCAACTTGTACAAAAAAATCATCTCAATCAATCGTGAGAATTGTCGTTGTTCAAACTTGTAGGTTTGTCTAATTTGGGAAAGATCGGTAGTCAAGTCAATGTCGTCAAAGTTGATTTTCGAGTTGAGTAGTTGCAAATCACATCGGTCTCTCATATCGTCAAATTTCTCATTGGGATCCTCAACCACGATTTCTTTGATCTCGTCATTCTTCAACCAAAATTCGTACAAATGACTGTAGAACTGGCCCCCCAAATTCTGCGATTGGAAATTGGGTAAGATGATGAATTGAGAGATCTTCTTTCTGATTTCTTGAACATTTGAATCGAATTTCTCATAGCCAGCGTATTTCCAATAATTATACACGGTAGTGAATCCCACGATTGACGGTTCCTCCTCACCCGCCAGCTGTTCATACATGACATATAAGTCCCACAACACATCGCTGGTGTCGATAAAAGTTCCGGCTTCGATGTATAACAAGGTCAAGATTTGTAATCGAGCATTCAATTCCAACCCACCCGGAGATTGCAAATCAATCTTATAGATTGAGTAAGTGTGGTTGCCATTATTGTCAAACGAGATCAATTTCTCCCCTGGTATCTTATAGTCCTGCTTTTCTTGCTTGGTCGAGTCTACCCAGGCGATTTCGTCTTTGAAAATAGTTGATTGTGGTAGATATTTCATCAAGGTCGATTTCAAATCTATTATATCGTCATTGTTTAATTTCTCGTCATACTTGATGTTGAGAAACGGTTTGAATGTGTAATGGTCAAAGCAGACATAAATAACCAAATTCTTGTACCCGTATATCGACTCAGAGTCGCCAAAAATTGGGTATGTAAACTCAGGCTGGATGTTCACGGCTCCCTCTGAATCGGTAACAAACAACTTGAGCGCTTCATTGGACGAAGATGTCCATACTTCTGGTTGAAATGCACTGATATCAGCCATGGTGGAAAAGTTGTGTTGACGTTGTCAATTTGGTGATGTGATTTTTCGCGTTTAACGCTCACTTTAGTAAATGAGCCTGGTTCAAAGAAAAGCATGGGGTGAGAAAATGGTAGATTGAAACATGAGGTATCCAAACTCTGATACTACGATTTGAACTGAGTTTGTTATGTTTGTTTATTATGCGATCAAAATACTCATGACTTATCTATTATACAAATTTTTTCTTCATTCAAGTAGCACCACCATATCTCCAGCATCCACCATATCTCCGTTCTTATGAAGAATTTTCACCACTACACCTGGTTTCGTTGCTGTAACAACCATCTCTGTTTTCATAGCTTCTATCACAACCAATGCTTGACCAGTTTTGACTTCATCGCCCACTTCAACCAACGATTTCCAGAACCTACCAGTAAACTCAGAGTAAACTAACTCAGCATTTTCACCAAATGCATCTTCTTCCACAGGTCTAGCGTCCGAGCTCTGTAATTCGGCATTAGAGATTTGAATCAACCTATTCAACTCTTGCAACTTCTCACCCCCTTGAGTTTGTTGAAATTGCTCAATTTCCTTCAAGTTGGCTTGCACCCATTTAAGATAATCGCCATGGTTAAAGACAGAGTCAACAATATCAACCTCGAATTTACCTGCATTCATCAAGTCAGTAAACTTATCGACATCTACTTCACTAGCAGGGTAGAACTCGACTTGATCGAAAGGTGACAATAACCAAGGTTTATCACCACTGTGTTCACCAAGAGTCAATTTGTCCCAGATTGGCACAGTTCTTCCCACTAATTGGTACCCACCAGGAGACTCCATGGTATAGATACACATATAATTACCACCAATACCAACAGTCCCATTAGGAGTATATGTTCTCGACGGATTGTATTTGGTTCCCAACAATCTATGTCTGGGGTCTAAGGGTACCGCACATGGTGCTCCCAAGAAAACATCACCCAAACCAAGAACTAAAAACCTCGCGGTATATAACATATCCTTAACTTCATTTCTCTCGATTCCGTTGATATTGGCAATGAAATCAACATTGTTTGGTAACCATGGCGCATCGCTCCTGATCGTCTCTTGATACCTGGCAACCGCATCCAATGTTTTCTGATCTTCAAATGCCATTGGGAGTCTGACAATTCTCGACTTCACTTCCCAGTGGTTCACAAACGTGATTTGCCTCTCAAATGCAATGAGCGTATTCAAAAGGTCGGCTTGAGTAATTTTTGCATCAAACTCAATCAAAACAGATCGTACCCCTTGCGACATTTCAACAATGCCAACAGTGTCATGTTCTTTGACCATTTCAATCAATTTGTGAATCCTGTAACTCAAATTCAAATCAAGTACATTTTCACCGTACTCGACAAGTATATATCTATCACCAGCTTGACGGTAGACAACAGTGGGTGCATTCTCGGAAACCTTGAATTCATACAACACTGGTGACTCAAATTCAATTGCTTCACCATCGAAGCTTGGTAATTCACCTTGTAACTCTTCAATGATTTGATCTTGATGCAGTTTCAACGATTTCGCAGTCTCCCAAGACAATGGAATAAACTTGACCAGGTCTCCAGGCTTTACTTGACCGATTTTCCACATTTCGGCTTCAGCTACAACAGCAGCGCAAACGAAGCCACCTAAAGAGGGACCATCGCAAGTCAAAATGACGGGCTCGTCACCAGTAAAGTTGATTGCTCCTAATGAGTAAACATAATCGTGCGCATTGGAAGGATGTAAACCCGCGTCCCCACCATCAGGTCTCGCCCATTTTGGTTTTGGTCCAATTAATCTAACCCCAAATCTATTTGAGTTGTAGTGAATTTTCCATGTGTCGGTGAAGAACTCTTTGATCGACTCTTCCTTGAAGAAATCAGGCGAGCCGTGGGGACCACAGGTTACACCAATTTCCCAAATTTCATTCTGGTATTTTGGAATTAACGACTTTGGAATCTCTGTGGGTTCAGTTATAGGGTCAGGTAAAGTACAACTTGAAAGCTCGGGTTGACCTAAAAACAAAACATCACCGAATTTCAAGACCCTGCCATTGTAGCCACCCAAATTACCCAATGCAAATGTAGATCTGGATCCAAGGTATTCAGTCACATCGATTCCACCTCGAATGGTTAAGTAAGCACGACAACCAGTTTTCAATTTGCCAATCGAAACCTTATCACCACGCTTTATATGAATTGGCGTCCATAAAGGTACAGGTTTGTCATTAACTTCAACTTCAACATCACCTCCTGTAACTGAGACTACCGCCTCGTCATGAAATAATATCTTGGGACCGTTTAGTGTGATTTCAATACCTGGTGCAGCAGCATGATTACCAACTATTCTATTACCAATTCTGAACGAATATTCATCCATGCATCCCGAGGGTGGAACACCTATATGCCAATAACCTTTTCTACCAGGGAAATCTTGGACAGTGGTGTAAGCACCAGGGTCAAGTATTTCAAATGCGGTTGGTTGATAATCGTATGTATCCAAGACTTTGGTAGCTACCTTAGCTTCAGCAAACATTTTTGAATTTGCAATCGACCTCAAGTAGTCAATATTAGAAATGCATCCGTAAACAACTGTTTCATCAAGAGCCTGGCGCAATTTTCTGAGAGCATCATCTCTATCTTTACCATGAACTATAATTTTAGCTAATGTTGGATCATATTCTGCGGATATAGTGGTACCTTTCTCGACCCAACCATCAATTCTAGCCCATTCTGGGAATTTGATTTCTGTCAATTGCCCTGGTGATGGCATAAAGTCCTTAACAGGATTTTCAGCGTACAATCTTGCCTCCATAGATGCCCCCTTTACTTCTATTTCAACATTAAAGTCTGGGGGAGTGTCAGCAGCGATTAACAACATCCACTCTACTAGATCTAAGCCCGTGACCATTTCAGTAATAGGATGCTCTACTTGCAACCTAGCATTGACTTCCAAAAAGTAGAATTCATCCCTGACCTCGTCATATATGAATTCAACGGTACCAGCACATTTATACTTCATGATCGATGCTAAAGATTCTGATGCTTTCCTCATGCGGGCTCTCGTCGAATCAGGTAAGTTTGGAGCAGGAGTTTCCTCTATAACCTTCTGATTACGACGTTGTAACGAGCAATCACGTTCACCAATTGCAATTGCTTTCCCATACCCATCACCAAACATTTGAATTTCCACATGCCTAGCCTTTTCAACAAATCTTTCTATGAAAACCCCTGAGTCCCCGAAATACGATTTTCCTTGATGTTGGACAGTTTGAAATACTCGCTCAATCTCTGCTTCCGAATCAACTTTTTGTAAGCCAATACCACCACCACCTGCTGTAGATTTGACCATAACTGGGTAACCTATAGAACCAGCTACCTTTCTAGCTTCAGCCGAATCCTTTATCAACCCTGATCCTGGTACTAATGGAACACCAGCTTTCTCGGCGATTTCTCTGGCCGAATGTTTTAATCCTAGTTTCCGGATAGCATCCCCAGATGGACCAACAAAGACGATACCTTCCACACCACACCTATCAGAAAAGTCGGCATTCTCAGATAAGAACCCATAACCTGGTATGATTGCATTAGCACCCGAATCTTTAGCTGCTTGGATAACCTTTTCGAGATTTATGTAAGTTTCAGCAGCCGAATTGCCATGCAATGGAATGGCTACATCAGCAATCTCGACATGTTTCGCGTATTTGTCCAAATCAGAATAAATTGCGATTGACTTAATCCCCATCTTTTTCAAGGTTTTCATGATCCTGACTGCAATTTCACCTCTATTTGCCACAAGAACAGAATCAAATGGAGGTTTGGGAGATTTTAAGCTATTTTGATAGTGATCCCAACCACCAAACGATGTGATATCCACAGTGCCTGGCAAATTATACCCAAACTCTTCACAGATAAATGACTTCACCCACTCGCCAGATGCTAATTCCACAGATCCAATTCCAAGTGGTTCTGGCACCATAGATATGAACTGGCCAAATAATTCAGTCGGTATAGCATAAGTCTCGATAATGATAGTAGCACCTTCGTTGACCCTTCTCAAACCAGGTTTAGCTATTGGTCCAGTTTTAGGTAATGCGTAAAGTTTGTACTTTTTAGTAGTGGTAGTTGATTCAATGAATGTTGCGTTACATTTTTGCAATTGCCAGTGCAATGGATGTCCTTTCAAATGTGCACCAACGACTGCGAGTTTGATCTGACTGGTAAAGTCAATTCTCGGTATTGAGACATGTAATGAATCTGCTCTAGTTGATTTCTTTTCGGGTAAGCATCCAAAGGTACGATATTCCCCGAAAAACCCCTTTATAAATTTGGCTGCAAAATCGAGCAAAGCGTAGTCATTGAATTTACAAGATAGTAAAGTTATACCAAAAGGTAAACCATCCTTTCTAAACCCTGCTGGTATTGCTAGTGCCGACATGTCTGCCAAATTGACGAAATTCGTATAAGTACCTTGATATGAGTTGATTTTGACCGGCTCTTCTTCAATTTGTTTGATGGTGGGGTTTAAGGGACACGTTGGGAGCACCAACACGTCAATACCATGCAATAATTTGGCAATCTTTTTGAGCAACCCCTGACGTTTATACTCGAAATCAAAAGTTGTTGCTGCTGAGATATTTTCGCCTGTTCTGATAATTCCTGCCACCACTGGGTCGAGATCGAGTGGGTTAGTTTTGAGAAATTCTTTGATTGTAGTGTAGCGTTCTGCAACCCATGGACCATCGTATAAGCATGCAGCTAAATCGTATAATGGCGAAATATCGACTGGCACGCATTCGCCCAATTTCTGCATCATTGGTAATGTGTTAATGTACAAGGCTTCGTTTTCTGTTTCGCCAAACCATTTGAGGTTATTGGGGATGGCGATGACTGGGTTTGCAAACGTAGTTTTGGGGTTTTTCATGCTTCTTGAGTAGACATCTTGGTCATCAGGTTGAACCAATAAGTCCAACACCAATTGGGCATCGGCGAGGGTCAAACTAAAAATGCTCACACAGTCGAGCGATTTGCAAGCGGGCACCACTCCGTGGGTCGAGAATATCCCTTTGGTTGGTTTCAAGCCTATCAAGTTATTGAGTGCCGCTGGCACTCGACCCGAGCCCGCGGTATCGGTGCCCAAACTCACGGGCACGATCCCTCGGGCCACCACCGAGGCTGAACCAGCCGAGGATCCACCCGATACGTATTTTTCGTTGAATGTGTTGGTGGTGATGCCATAGGGGGACCGAGTGCCCACCAATCCCGTGGCAAACTGGTCCAAGTTGGTTTTGCCAATGAAAATAGCTCCCGCCGCGCGCAACAATTGCACCGTGGTAGCGTTGTGAGGCGCGAGATAGCCGTACGACGGGCATGCGGCGGTGGTGATCATTTCGGCCACATCAATGTTATCTTTTATCGCAATGGGGACTCCAAACAACGGCAATGAGCTACCTTGAATCTGGTTCCACTGGTCAATAACCATCTTGGGCGTGGCTAACGATATCCAAGCCGGGTCGTCTTGCGACTGATCCAGCAATACTGTCAACAATAAGTCTAAACTTTCATTATTAGTAGATGCCTCATGAAAAGTTATCCAATCTTTAATACTCCATCCCACATAACTAGGTAACTCGACAGTCATTATGGAGACTATACGAAATATACTAAACAAGCAAAAAAACTAGTTTATCTAACGAATATGGTTTAGTTATATATCTGAAGGTACCTGTTGCAATATAGATAAGCTGGCACATTCCGAGACGCACCGTCGGGGACCGAATGCCACCGCTGCCAGCGGTGTAAATTGCCTTAGTCAAAGCTGCCTCCATCACCGATAAATCTGTACCAGAAACCAGGCACTTCATTGGTTGTTGGGAACTGTATCTCAAACCTTGTTCTGTGGGGGAGATAACAATAGCCAGACGTAATCGGCCCCTCCTCATATCGTGTTCATCTCGTGATAAGCCCCCCCCCCATGTCAATTTTGTCTCTGATTTCTTATCAGTGGCTAATTTCATTGGCAGATTCTGCGCGATAGTGAAACTTTCAAAAGATAACGGTTTTTCACCTGTGATAGCAGGAGACTGCAGATAACCCTGAAAGCTTTGATCTGAGCCAATGGCCGGATTTCACTGGTAATGGATAACGACTTGGAAAGATGGTGGGTAAGTAATAGGTGTGTAGATTACTGGAAAACAAGCCAATGTTAAGCAAGGGTAATAATTTAGTTGAGATCGTAAACACCTCGTATAGTTTGCATATGTTCACGTCAAAGTGAGATACTGCGCTGTACAACGCTCAATGAATCTTGGCCGTATCCATCACACCAGATGGGGTTACAGATCTACTTTGATCACCCATTGGGTTGCGTAGGTTCAATCATGACATCCGATGCAAGGCATCTCATGGCAAAGTGCACACAAAATAGGTAAGTGCGTAGTCGATATGTGGTTGAAAAGAAGTATAATGAGAATGAAGTATTCCAAGAAGTACTCATATCATAAACCTCAAGACTTGACGTTTGCTCGATTGGTTTAGCGATGTGGTAGCTGATTTAAGATTCGCAGCCCCCGTAAACGCAATATTACCTCTTAATATTAGATTACCCAGAAGAGACACGACTACGCTTTAAAGGTTAGTATGATTTGGGTATACGCTTGGTTTTATTATAAATACTGTCTAATATCTTTACCATAACTGGTTTTCTTCAAACAAGTCTACTCTAAATTGGCTGAGGTTAAGGTTCTCCGCCACCGACCTTCTGACCTCATCAACCATGGTTCCATGAGCACATGTAGCAAACGCTAACGAACCATTGGCGGCCGCGATTTCCAACTGAACAATCTGGTTGATGTTGGGCCTGCCTTCGCGAAACTCAATGAATGATAATCTTTCTTTCAACACGATGGCATTGTCAATCGAATCCTTGAGTCCACCGTCCAGTATCTTCTCATCTTCGGAAGTGTCAGAACCATGTGTGATGGGGTTGGACAAATCTAGGAGTGGCTGGGTAACATAAACAATCGTCTCGATCGAAGTGTGTTTCAATTTTAGCAATTCAGGGTAGAACCATTCAATCGACTTGTAATGACGAATAGTCCAGTAAAGCTTAACCCGGGTCTTGTTGCTATCATTCTTGACAATGTCACGAGCCTCGTTGTACAACCCAGGAATCCCATTCCCCCCGGTGAAGAAAACTGCCGAACTAAATCGATTCAAAGGGTGCTTTTGACCATAGGGACCTTCGACAGTAACGTTGACGCTAGCTTTGTTGCCGGGCTGGGTCACCAAAAACTTGTGTAACCCATGGGTGACCCCACCTTTGATTTTCAAGTAAAAGCTAATGGTGTTGGTTGAGTCGTCTTCGACTTGGTCTACTAAAGTGAAAGGATGCGATTGCCAAAAACAGGATGGTTTCAAGAAATGAATGTAGGCGTGGCACCCGGAAAATGTCTTCCAGTGCTTTGGCCTGGAAATTATGACCTTGATTGTTTCGTCACCAATCGACTGAACCGTAGCCGGTCTGATACCAAACGTAACTAAGCGAATGATTCTCACCAATCTATCAAACCCCCAAACTGCAGCTGCAGCGTAAAACCAAGGTTGGTACCCTCTATAAGTGGTGTGAATCCAGCCACCAATGATGAAACTCAAGGCAAATGCTTGATGAAGTATCAAAAACACCTCGTAGTTCAACCGTCTAATGGTGGCAGTAGCTTGGAAGATCAAGATGAATGCACTGGTAATCGCAAAGTAGGCACCAATCATGAATGGTTGGCTGCAAATTGCTTGGTATTTGGCCGAGTTGATTCCTCCCTCCATGAACGTGGTAGAAGCAGCATGGATCAACATCAACACCACAGCAGCTCTCGCAATCCACTTGTGAACATATAAGAACCGTGAGTAGGTCCATCCTGACAAGAATTGTAAGAAGTTGTTTCTGCCGGAGAACAAGATCAATTGTGGGATCAAAAACACCACCAACCCTGCAGCTCTTCCCGAAAGACCACTGGCCAAACTCTTGGGTTTGTTGGGCCAGTTATGGTTACTTTCAATGGTTTCCAAATCGACGGCCGTGAACACGGCCGCCATAATCATCCACACAAACACCATGATGGTTTCCCATCTTGTGGGTAAGTTCCACACCACGTACTTCCCAATTTGGTTATGATGGATGTGACTCTTATTTGTCAAACTTGGTAAAAAGATGTATCTACGTAGATTGTTGATGAATCTACCTGTGAACTTATTAATAAAGCCAGGACATACAAAGTAGATGCCTCGAATGATACCTGTAGCAAAAATGATGATGAACCAATACGATATCAAACCGATACCCAACCAAGCAGCCAAGTTATGGTTGATGAATTTCCCTGCCGCTGGCAAGTCAGACGTAACATGTTTGGCAGTAGACATATCGAAATTATGTCAACACCAATGTTGAAACCAGGTTTTTACTGAGGTTATATAATATTGAAGTCATCGCAGTCCATTCGCTAGACTCTGTTGTTTAGACGCCGTCTTCGTCATGGCTGATGCTTACAGGGGTCGAATTTTCCAGGTTGCAGTAAATGGTTTTCCTTTGACTAGTCACCTCATTTAAGCCAGAATTCGGCGCGTATGAGTCAATGATAGCATGTAAATAATGTTTAGTCAACCCACTATTCGATCTAGATATGCATTTTTACGAAGGTTGTCAATTCTTCGCTGGCATTCGAGGTCCAAGGCTGAAAACAATTTTGCGATTGGGAAAACAGAAAACAGAAATTTGATATTTTGTTAAATCTAGCGTAGGTGTAAAATGGGGGTGACCAAGAGCATAAAAGGGTAACAGGCGGTGCCAAAAAAGATGTGAAGAATAAACTAGCAACATCCAGTCTCGATCTGTGGTGATTTCAATTCTTGAGTTCAGAAAACATCATTCATTTATGGCTTATTCGATATTTTCCAATTCCAGGTTATTCTCAATGTTACAACACTGGTCGGGTTCTTTTAGGCGATATATTGTATTTAATTATTTTATTTAACCATAGAATTGAAGTTCATAAAGTGGTGGCCACCTTCTATAAAAATTGTCCTGAATGTGTGACTTTGGAATCGTCATTGGGGTATAAAAAAGAGATGAGGTGTGTATTAAGCTCTAATGTGCCTTTGATTTGGAACAGAGCCCCCACAATGGAGCAAACAAGCAGTTCGATGAACATCGTGCACCATGATTCGTGGGCTTTCGGTATTTAGTACAAGTGAAAATGACAGGCCAAGCTCGATTGTCACAGAACTCATTTGAACCCATTTCACCACTGGAGCCAGATCATACATTTTCACAGCTCAGACAATGCGGCTCACTTCCTCCGTGCTCAGACCAGGTCTTGTGTTCACTGTGCCAATTTCCAGGTTCCCAATCCTCATTGCCTAAAGACATCAGACGCTTCCGTTTTGTGACTGTTTGAAAATGGACAAGAACCTTTCGTTTTTAAGATTTTTCATGTCAAGAAATGAACTCGCTGGCATTCAGTTAACGCTTGTGGTTTTGCAGCAAATGTTTCCCTTGCACCATTTACTCTAGTCGTGTCCATATTTCTTTCTCGCACACTGGCTTTGCTCAAAGTGCTTGGTTGAGTATATTATCCTTTATTCATTCGTTGTGAATACAGTGCACATCTCGCCTCGCGAATGATATCTTGACATGAAATGGACCAACTCACGTTGCGAGTTGTAACTCTCGCTTCGCGGATGATATCTTGACATGAAATGGACCAGCTCACGTTGCGAGTTGTAGCTCTCGCTTCGCGAATGCGATCTTGTCTGCTCCAGCTTACGCTGCGGCTACGCGCGAGTTGATTTTCGCTGCGCTCGAATTCTCTCTAGTCATATATACTCCCTTTCATCCTTCTCCCCCTCCAATTCCCCCCTAATCATTTCCATTTCGCCCACTTGTTTCTTCCATTCCTGTTTCACCTCCTTCTCCCCCGCCTTTTCGAAAAACGAATCATCGGGTTTTCTGAACGAGCCTCCCAACCTATCCCACAACGTGGTGAACTGGCCGTAGTTATAGTTAAAGTATAAGTGATGGATGGTGTGGTTGGCGGTTCCATTGACTACGGGGTCATTTGAAATGTACTGACCATCGTGGATCATCACGGTCCAGAAGTTGACAAAGGTAAACAAGCCCAAGTAGCTCACTTTATTGAGGGGGAACAACAAGGGGAAAATGTGATAAGGGAGCGACTGGGCCCAGCCGTCGACGGGGTGGAACGCGTGCGATGCGAACGGGGTGCACACGATCCACTTGTGGTGCGGTTTGTGCAACACTTTGTATACCGAGGGCCAGTGCAACCAGCGGTGAATGAAGTAGATGCCGCAATCGGTGAAAAGAATGAATGCCGGGATTTGCCAGGCGATTGCCATCCAACCTCCGGTCGAGGCATCAACTTGCAAATAAAGGCGCGAAAACCCATTAAGTTCCAACAAGAAAAAGGGTAATGTGAGTGTAACCATAGTGGGGATGGCGGTGACACCGCGGTGGATCTCGAGCCAGATTTGGTTTTTCAAGTAGCGCGGGTGGTTGAAGATTTCGCGATCAAACACGGTGAAGTAGGCGACAGTGGCGGTACCCAAGTACAAGATCCAGCCAAAGATGGTGGTTATGATTAACATGGACACGAATTCGCGCACGAGGTTCGAACGCGGCAAGCACGACAGGTTGGTGAACTCACCCACGGGCAAGAAGGTGGGCATGCCATATACGTCGTCGACGTTCTGCCAGCTGGCAATCTTGTTGACTACCATTGCCACTGGCAATGGTAGGGTGAATTTATTTGTGTTGGCGGTCCAAGTACTATTAAACTCCAGGCCACCATGGTTGATTAACCCATCGACTAGTCCACCCTTGGGTAGGGCTGATGCGTATATCTTGTCGAACAAGAAGTAGTCGCTGATTTCCAATACGATATCCATTGAAGCAAAACACTAGCAAAATCGATGGCTTACTTTTTTCATTTTTCATTTACTATTTGTATACTTAAGATTTGGCGCGCAAGGGCATCTCCTCGTTTAAGGTAAACGAGCTAAACGACGACCCATAAAAAAAAGAAAACAAAGGAACAACAAGGCAATAGATGGTGTGGTGTGTTTACCTGTCCCGGTCACACCCTCCCTTCACCCTTCTTCCAAAAATCCCTGTCCACCGCCAACAATCTGTTGCTAGCATCATCGCCGACCCGGATTAGCAGAATAAACAAAAAAGTAATTAACAATCAGGTGATGTGTCATGTGGTCACTCCATCGGATGAACTGACTGTGGTGCGTTCCGATTTGTGCTGCCAACGTGCGTCCCACCCTCTTTGTTTTTAATTAGGCAATTGCATGGTTGCATAGAAAACAATAAATAACCGTTAGGTTGGTCACATGATCAGGTTATGGGTGGAATATATATATGTTAGTGACTATATACGCTATGGCCGTGTGGGGTATATACCTAGGGAATAGTTTTTTGAACCACTTTTCATAATGACAGTGATGGCTTATGTGGAAGTGAACAAACCAGACAAAGTGGAACAATTTAGCATTACCCAGTAGCAGTTGTATAACAACGTGTTGCAATGACCTAGAGAGTTCTCTCGCTCATATCAAGTCAAAGTTGGACGCCAGGCTGTAGTTGTTGTTGGGTTTGTTGCCAGTGCTATTCGGTGTCAACACCAAATTGGCACTGAATCCAGGCGGGAAATTCGACGCTTGGCTCTGGTTGCGGTTGGGGTTGGAACTGGTGGTTTCGGGTTTCCAGGTGGATGCGTGGTTGTGGAGCGTGGTGTTGTATATCGGCACGTCAATCCGCTTTTGCACTTCGGGGTTCCAGTCAATACTGGCAGTCTGGAACTCTTCAAAGTCATCGTCGTCATCACCAGCCTTATGGCTGAAGTTGGTGCCGTTCAACGTGCTGAGCAACTTGCTATTGGTTTCACGCGAAGTGGGTTGCGTGGCGCCAAACTTTAGTGGCGACTTTTGTGGCCTCAAGGTTAACGGCTTGGTGCTAGGTTGTAACGCCCCGAAACTGGGTTGGACACTTGGACCCGAACTCCTGGTGGGCATCGAGCGATTGTTGTCTTGCGACTGTCTCATCGTTGATTGTAAAGGTCGACTTTGGTTGTGGGGTTTATCATTCCTCGTTGGTTGCATAACTTCGGTCTTGATATTCATTTTAGCAGGTTCGTGCAATTTCTGGGTGTGGAGTAACCCATCAAAGTCATTGTTGGCAGGACCAGTGGTTAGCGTAGCCAATTTCTTGGTAACCAATTTGGTCTGAATCGATTGAATCAAAGTCATAAATTGATTGAACTCGCCTTGGTTGCAGTCCTGACACCCAAACGATAACGAATAGCATTGGGGTAATATATTATCGATCGAGCTCTCCAAATCTAGCGAAATATGGTCATTATTACACAATTGGACAAAAAATTTCAACACGTTAGTCACCACTCGTTTATCTCGAGATTTCAAGTTCTTCAATATCGGTAATAACTGGTCGACAATAATTACCTTGTCGATGACATTCTTGTCCACAAGCTGCTCAAACACTTGTATGGTCGTAAGCTTGGTGGATAATATAGTGGTGGACTTGAACACAACACACAATAATGGAAATAACGTGTTTTTGATATAAGGGAATTCGATTTTGTCGACAAATGTCGGTATTTTGGCAAGAAATAACTCTTGCAACTTGATCTGCTCCTGTTGCTCGTTGACTTCAGTGGACGAAGATGTCAATATCAAGTCGAGACTGCTTTTGATCAAATCGACAAAATCACGATCATTAACTTTCGCCTGGATGATATCGAGGTGTTCTACTATTGTCAAACGCGACTTCACTGACGAGTTGATCAATTTGGTGTAATTGTTCAATTTCCTCTTGGGGTTATCTATCAATAACAACTCGAAAATACGATCATGAAATGAAAGCCCCGATAATGAAGAGCCAATCTTAAAAATACAAGACAACGAGTACGAAATCAATTTGTCCACCTGTGGATCCACTGGTACTGTCAATACATTCAATTCATTGGTGACAACATCAATCAAAAGGTGCAAAAGTTTGTTAGTTTTGAATTTGACGGGAAACTGGCTGATCAAATCTGATTCTGCCAATTTCTGAATGAAAATCAACTTCTCATCGATTGTTTTGGTGGTAAATTCGTCGATAAACCACATAGCTTTGATCAAGCTACCATTGAAATAATCTGAATCGATGAACTGGGTAATGTTGATTCTATCATTGGGGTATCGCGCTAAGGTTTGCTGGAAAATTGGGTACAAAGGTTCAGGGATGTCTTTCAAAAAGTATTTCAATTCATTCAATCGATGGTTGTAGAATTTCTGGCTGAATCGTTGAAACTCTTTCTTGTAGTCACTAATACTATTGGTGTCAAAACAATTAATGATATTCTCATTGTTGTACAAGTAATAAATCAAACAGCCAAAGGACCAGATGTCATTACTAAAGTCCAATTGAGTTGTGGAGTCAATGATCAATTCGGGTGCCGTGTAATTCAAATTTAGATTTGCAAATGGTACCACTGATTGCGTCATGATGTAGAAATTCGACCTCTCAGAGGGACTGATTTCCAGTAAATTCTGTAAGAATGTAAACCCTGACAACTTCCAGTCCCCATCACTATTGATGTATATCGATGATGGTTGTATGTTAAGATGAATGATATTCCCATTATTGTGTAAAAATTGCAACCCTTTAGCAACTTGTAGAAGACCCGATTGGATTGACAATTCATCCAACTTACTCACATTTAAAGTAGTCAAATTGTCAGTTATAGGTTCACTAACAAATAAAAATTTGGTTTTGGTCTCTTCCAATACTTCGTATATTGTCAATACTTGAGGATGTCTTAGTTTGGTTAGTTGGTTGACTCCAAACTTTATTAGCTCGTAACATTCACTTATTATGACTTTAGGATTCTTAGAATTATGTGACGACGAAGTTAATTGCTGAACTTGACTTTCGAATCTGGTCTTATCAAAGATTAAAACTGAAACTATCCTTCCCGTGGTTTTGTGCTTGGCAGGATATATTGTCCATGGCTCAGAAACAAAAGTTGGATTGTCCAGAACATTGTATATCGCCCTTATGCCAGACTTAAATACTGATCTGAACATGATTTAGGATTTATGATGGTTGTCAGCCTTACTAAACTTGAAAAAGTTCTTTGCGAGTGGATTTGAAAATTTCGATAAAGGCTACACTCTGCTTGAAACGAGTTAAACAAACGCACAGGCTAGCGACATGGAGTTATTGGAGGAAAAGTACGAACACACGACTGCCAGACTAGACCGTCCGTCCGAATACCTAATCAAGAAGGCGGTGCGGAGACAGAATTTCGAAGATTTGGAAAAGGCATTGCAAAGTAAAACCATATATGTTGGCAACTTGAGTCATTTCACAACAGAAGAGCAGATTCACGAGCTATTCGTCAAATGTGGTCCAATTGAGAAGATTATAATGGGATTGGATCGTAACAAACTCACTCCGTGTGGATTTTGTTTTGTCGTCTTCAAGATTGAACAGGGATCGTTAGATGCAATCAAGTATCTCAAAAATACGTTTTTGGATGGCCAAGTGATATCAATTGACTTGGATCCTGGATTCAGAGAAGGTCGTCAGTTTGGTAGGGGGATTTTTGGAGGCCAAGCTAGTAAAGAACAAGCCGAAAATGGTCTGGGTGGATTCCGAGGTGGATTTAGAGGTAGAGGACGAGGTAGAGGCAGGGGTAGAGGAAACTTCAGAGGTAGAGGTAGGGGAGATTTTCGTGGGGGGATGCGAGAACGATCGTTCAATAGAGGGGAAGCATCGGTTTATATTCCCTCGAACGACCCATCTTTTAATGCCCAACCATCATTCAATCCAGCAATGGGTGGGTTTGATAATACGCAATGAAAAGAAACGCAGATTGCACCACGCAATATTATGATAATGAATCCTCCTGTAACATCTGAACTTTTCTTAGATCTGTCAATTCAAACAAAACCAGTGTATACTTAGTTAGACTAGGAACCTGGATTAATACACATAACAACAAGTGAGAACAGCGATCGGTTGTCAAGAGTGATACAAGGTTTTATTTACGATCTTAAGGATATGATAATGCTGTTGCCATGATTGTGTAAGGGTTTTAGGCTACCGATGAAAAACATAGCACTTACTATGACATAGATAGCTCAGGCACTACTGAATTCGCAGATTTACTCAAGAGTCCCAAAAGACACCATCTGGGGATATCATCGTGAGAATAAGTAAGTCTTCATCGAAGTATTCAGCTTCAAAATTTCAATGAACTTGAGTTCAACAACTTGAGGTTCGAAGATTTAGGTGCACTTACAGTTAATTCGTTGTCCACACAAAGCTCAAATTTGGTCTGATTTGATGATGCAAGGAGGCTTTGGTATATTTATTAGCTACTCAATTAGTGAGGTATAATTCGAACACACGTTCACTGCAATTGATTGATTACATCTGTTGCAACTGAGATTATCTCCCATTGAACCGCACGACCAACATGTTGAGCCAACATCTCAAGCCAGTCAACGAATGGACTCAACGGTGTTTGGACCACGTGCGATGGGGTCCATTGTTGTGAACCATGTTGCAGCAATGCATGTTCGAGTTTGCAAAGTTTAAGTGCTTACCCATGAACGGGCCACTTTGAACCTTGTTACATCCAAGCATGCGTTCCACGATTGAATTTCAGGCTGTATAAAATGATCCAATTGCTCCATACCAAATAAAAGCCGATAGAAAAGTGGTAGTTTTTGCAGCAATGAAATTAGCACGAGTATTTTTGCTTCCAGCATTAGTTGTTGGACACACAATTCGAGGCATCGACTCGATACAAAAGCAATTAGCTGCGAGGGCCAACAACCCAATTGACGCTTTATACAACAATTTGAACGATACTCAGATCGATTGGATTACGCAACATGTCAACCAATTGCAACAATTCAACGGGTCTAGTTGCGATACTTGCAAAAACGGATTGAAATATGCACAGAAATTGCTTGTGGAAGAGCCTGACAACTCTCATTTGGTATCATTGGTTATGTTCAAACAGTGTTTATTTTTGAATGATAACGATGAGTCGGAATGTAACAATATTGACTTCTTTGTCACTACAAATTCGAAAAATTTTGAAGTATTCAACGACGAATTCGATTCAGGTGTTCACACAAATAGTGGTTTGAACTTCCAAGACAATGATTACTTGAACATGTTGAAAGGTTTCAATGTCTCATCGGACTTGGATTTGGAGTATTATTGTTACTACAAACAGTCTGCCTGTGATCTTCCCGAAACTCCAGATGTTGAAGAATTGTACAACATCTCGTCCTGGTGGCCTACAAAACAGGATCAATATCAACAAGAACCTGATTATGGTGACGAAACTCGATCCACCTTCAATGTACTTCACTTTTCAGATTTCCATATTCAATTGAGATACAAATTGGGGTCGGAAGCAAACTGCTCGTCGCCAATCTGTTGTTTGCCCGAATCTGTTAATAAAGATTTACCTGATATGAAAGATTATAATTTTACTGAATCGTACTCCCAAATTGGCACTGTTGATGATCAATTCAAATTATCATTCTACCCAGATGCTCATTATGACGAAGATGGTAATTACATTTTGGGTGATTACTATGATTATCCTAAATACAGAGGCTGGGACTTCGTGAGTCTTCCAGCTTCTATTTATGGTTCATACTTGTGTGACGCGCCTCACTTGTTGATCAACAATACACTTCGGGCAATTCAAAGTGTCAACAAGAACCAAAGCTTTGAGTTTGCAGTATTCACGGGGGATTTGGTTGATCACGATGTTGTTCACTGTACTCCTGATGCAACAAAAGAAGCAGAGATTGAAGGTTTCCAATTAATGAAATACTATTTGGATGATATCCCCGTGTTTCCAACATTGGGTAACCACGATACTTATCCATACGGTCAGTTGGCAATAGATGGGGAACAAGACAATGGTTATGACTGGAATGTAGAGTTGATGGCAGAATTATGGCTCAACCAAGGTTGGTTGAATGGATCAAATGTCACCGAGATTAAACAGCATTACGCTGGATTCTCCTATGTTACCGAAAGAGGCTTGAAGGTGATTGCTCTCAATTCAAACTGTTATTATCAAAAAAACTTGTGGGCGTACATTAACTTACTGGCTAATCCCGATTTGTTTGGTCAATGGAAATTTCTTGTTGATGAGTTGTCGGAATCAGAGGCAATTGGTCAAAGAGTATGGATCATGTCTCATATTCCACCTGCTGATACTGACGTATTGCCAATTCAATCTCAGATCTTTTACCGAATTTTGGATAGATTCTCGCCATACACCATTGCCGGCACTTTCTTTGGCCATACTCATAGAGATCAAGTCAATTTAGCTTATAAATGGGGCGAGGAACAGACCGAAGCAAACGCAATTAACATGGCGTGGATTGCGCAATCGGTTACTCCTGATGCTAACAATAACCCATCATGGAGGTATTATGAGATTGAAGACAAGTCATTCAATATCATGAACACTTATAACTATTATATCAAGTTGAATGAGACTTATACTAATGGTGGGGCTGAACCAGAATGGAACTTTGAATACTCGGCTCGTGAAACTTATGACGTGGACTATGAATGGCCAGAAGATGCGCCTTTGAATGCAACATTCTGGCACAGATATGTCGCATCTAAGCTAGCCAATGAATCTGACATTGAGTTCAATCAATTGTACACCGACTTGCAATATAGGCACTCACCATTTGCTCCCAACTGCACAAATGGAACTCTTGTCTCAAACAAGTGTCATAATGAGAATTATTGTATTGTCTCCAACTATTATTCTTACAATCACACCTTTTGTGAGGTCTGAAAATACAACTTTTGCAATTATTATTAGATTCTTCCTCGATTATTCCTCATACTCATTTTGAGTATACACATTTCGCAGCCTAAAATCTGTACCAATTGCTGAGCAAGCGTACACAAAACCTTATAACCATGATGTTACCAGAATATACAGATTGAATTGATTATACGCCATGTAGACGTAGCAACTTGTGTACATTTGTTTGCAGATTCAAGAATAACTAAATTTCGTTTTGGTATTCATACTGTCGCAACCCGTTCGTATATGGTCAACTAACATCGAATAAAGTTTGGGTGGGTCTGTTAGTAGCAATGAGACTAATATACTGTAGATGTGAGTAACAGGCATACCCACTACCTTCTCAGCAGCCAACGTTACTTTAAATGTGGGAGCCCAGTAGAGTATCCTGCATAGCGCATTCACCTTGACTAATGCTAAGCGTAATTAGTGGAATAGTATAGATGATACTTTGATTTGAAGGCAAACATGTCATTAAACTCCACTAATCGCAGTTTACTGGATGGACGAGGCAGACCCAAACAGCAAGGACCGACCACAGGGTTTCAGGTGGGAACTACGTCCACTTCGACACTCACGAGTGCCAATGGAGTCCAAAGTCAACGGAAACCTCCAAAGCCTAAGATGTACAATAGGACATCCAGTAGCAACAAATTGAATAAATTGAATACCACACCATCTACGAGACCTAACTTGAATCGATCAAAATCAACCGATGGGCTAATACGAACTAAAAATGCCGTCAAGCGAAACAATCGATCATACACCAAATTGTCAACTCTACAACCATTGACCAGAACTACTTCAAACCCCGGAATAAAGACAGTGAAGTCCAATGGATCGTTGAAAGCATTGAATCTCCAGCAACCGCAAATTGGCTTGAAATCCAGCGGCAGAAAGGGTAAAGCAATATTACGCTTTAACGATGAAGTGGATAACGAAGAATACGAAGACATGGATGATGCCATAAGTGAACATGTACATGAGGAAAATAGCTATAACACTCCAAAAAGACCAAAAAGTTTGCAAGAGCAATTAAACTCATACATCAAAGATCCGTCAGAAATGGTCCCTGAACAACTGCCAGATTTCAACTCTGAAAATCATCCAAACAGTCTGGAGCCAGATCTATCGAAGCAAACAACCTTCAAGCAGCACGAGCATTTGGACTCAGAAGAAATCTCGAGATCTAATTCAAGCCTAACCGAAACTGAAAATATATCGAATTTCACAAGAAGTAATAGTGATTTGAAGAATGTTGGAAATGAAGCAGAAGATGACGTTGGATATAGAAATGGGCGTGAAGATCGAACAACCTGTCAGGAACGCGTTGAAGAACTGACCACAGATTCAAAGAAAGGTGAGAGTACAAAAAGAAGTCAAACAAACGAACATATCCCTTCTAATCGAAGTTCAGCTGAGGACATGATGTCGAGCAACATGTATGGAGGGTCATTGCTTCTATCTCAATCAACAGGATTAACCAAAAAAATCGATCCAAAATTGCAATATTCCAGTGTAAACTCAGTGTCGATCCCAAAAATCCAGTCGTCCATAGACTCTAGCCACTCGGAATCCATAAGCGGAATATCTTTCAAAGCCAATCGTTACGATCAGCACCAACTAGCGGAACCAATTACTACTAATAAGAATGTGATACCCAATAACTCGTATCAAACAAACCAAACGATATTCAACAATTTGCAGCGCACGGGCACAAATTACTTACCAGCAAAAACAAAGGCTAGTAACAACAACAGCAGCAACAACATCAGTACGGTTAACAATACTGCTGCCAATTCTCAGGCTAACAATGTTGTGTACAACTTTTCCAATTTCTTAAATAATAACAAAGATCAAACACATGCTCCGCCGCAAAATCTAGAAACCAGAACTCAACAGCGATTATGGTTGCAGAGAGAGAACTCGTTGATGGATGTCGCGAATGTTGATTCAACCAATTTTTCCAGTTTGTCGTTGAATAACTTGATGTTTTCGCACAATCAAAGTCGAACCAACATGCGTGATTACTTCAATAGCAAGCCAGGAAGTGGGTTGACTGCCATAACCCCAGGGAGTCAAATGACGCAAATTAGCAAACCCGCCAATACAATCACAACCATGAATTCATCATCCAATGCCAATAACATCAATGGATTATTGATGATGGTACAGAATGGAGGGCAAAACTCAATTCAGTCACGAACCGAGTTTGAACGAACCAATCGAGAATACTTGAATGTCCGCCGACATTTGAACCCTATTGGAGAATCGTTGCACCGTTTGGAGAAATCTCAAAATAAAGATTTAGTGTTGCCCAAAACTCGCAAGAATCAGCAGTTAGCAATCCATTATTCGAATAATTCGTTCAAATCTAATGGTCAGCTGGGTGCTGGCAACAGCTTCAAGGAGTTTTCCCCATTTTATCAAGAACGAGAGCATGAAGGCCAGATAATGCTACAGAAACTCTGGCAGGAAGCGATCATAACCACCCAAACCCCCTCACCAAGCCCGACCCCTCGGTTAGAATCAGCTTCCACCGGTACCAGTACTAACGCCAATTATCAAAATACCATGCCCCAATCACAATCTACAAACTCATCAACTCGAACCATCACCAACCAAAATTCCATGAGTAACTTACGATCTCCGCAATCCCAGGCACCCACTACCAGAGCTGTCAAATTTGCGCAGTCAGGCGGATCGCAGTTCATGAACTCGCAGAAGAAAGAGGTTCACATATAGTTTCAACTCGTTATAGATTAGGGAGGTGTTATGCATTAAAAGTTATAGACATGATTTATAAATACTATAGTACAGGCAGTTTTGGTTTCGTTTAACCTTGTCTTTGTTTATGTTTCCCATTCGCTTTGCAGTAGACGTATACTCTACCCTTTCTTCTTACCATATAACAATCTTTGCAAAACTTTTTGACTGATGTTCTTACTTTGAACCCTCTATGGATGAGTAAACTGGTGAAATTGACTGGGAAAACTGTAGGAGTGGGCACAAATAGCCTTTGTTGTATATTAGTGCATATTCTCGATCGCAATAATGAAGTGAATCCCAACATTTTAAGATATCAATCGATAATGGGTTGATCGTTTGGTAACTATAATCTGAAAATTTGTAGCTGGAAAGGTCCCCCGTGAATTCTCACGTGTGCACTTTTTCAGAATTTTGTTCAACAAAAATCAAACACGTAGTGAACATTTGTTGCAAACAGAGTTAGATTGATTGACAGGAGTTAGATTTGGCGATGTCTACTCAATCATACAAAAACAAGGATGCATACTCCAGTTCTGGAGGGTTGCCAGACAAAATGGCTGTGTTCCAGGAATGTTTACAGCAGTTCAGTGCGTCTCCAATCAATGCCAAAAAGTGTCGTCAATTATTGGCAAAGTTATTGAGATTGATCTACAACGGAGAAGTGTTTCCATCCCAAGAGTCTACTACTTTGTTCTTTGCAATCTCCAAATTGTTCCAACATCGCGATGCTAGTTTAAGGCAATTGGTGTATTTGACAATCAAAGAATTATCTTCAACATCAGACGATATCATGATGTTGACAGCATCTATCATGAAGGATATCCAAGGAGGAGATTCAATTTACAAACCAAATGCCATTAGAACATTGTCAAAAGTGTTAGACTCGACAACTGTTTCGTCTTCTGAAAGATTATTCAGAAATGCTATAGTGGATAAGAATCCCATTGTGTCTTCAGCAGCATTGATTTCGTCCTACAACTTGTTGCCTATTGCCAAGGATGTAGTAAAAGGCTACACCAATGCAACATTGGAAACCATCCAATCATACAAACAGTTTCCATCGGATCAATTCCAATTACATGAGTACTATGGTAACTCAACTTCCAACTTACCTTCCACTTCGTACATGTACCAATACCATGCGCTCGGTCTATTATATCACTTGAGAAATCACGACAAGATGGGATTGATGAAGTTGATCACCTCGTTATCGGAGGGTTCAGCATTGAAGAACTCGTTATCGATCATTCAATTGATCAGATATATCAACAAGATTTTGTTGGATGATGAATCTTTAATTCAACACTTGTTACCCATCTTGACTGGGTTTTTGAAACACAAATCCGACATGGTGGAATTGGAAGCATCAAAAACTTTGATTGGCTTGCAACACTTACTCAAAGATGATCAATTCATGGTCATCATCAATACTTTACAAAAATTATTGAGTGTGCCTCGAACTGCAACCAGATTTGCTGCCATCAGATTGATCAACAAGATTTCAATCAAACACCCCGAAAAAATCGTGGTCGTCAACTTGGAACTTGAGAACCTAATCAATGACTCAAATAGATCTATTTCTACATTAGCGATCACTACATTATTGAAAACTATGAGTTCGTCCACCAGTGACCAAGCTGGAGGTGCTAATGTTGACAGATTGATCACCAAGATGACCTCGTTGATGGACGAAATCACTGAAGACTTCAAGATCGTTATAATAGAAGCAATCGAGAACTTGGCGTTGAAATTCCCAGCAAAACACAAAAAGTTGGTGTCGTTCTTGACAGAATTGTTGAGAGACGACGGTACCTTACAATTGAAAACCAGCATTGTGGATGCGTTGTTCGATCTAATCAAATACTTGGACGACTCTAGCGCCAAACAACTCATTTTGATGAATCTTTGTGAGTTCATAGAAGATTGTGAATTTACCGAATTATCAGTGCGTATATTGCACTTGTTGGGTGAAGAAGGCCCATATACAAGCAACCCATCATACTATATTAGACACATATACAATAGGTTAGTTTTGGAAAACTCGATTGTCAGATCGTCAGCAGTGATTTCTTTGGCTAAATTTGCGTCGATCTGTGGTGGTGACGTTTCCAAGAACATTCAAATTTTATTGGGTAGATGCTTGAACGATGTTGACGATGAGGTTAGAGATAGAGCAGCAATTTCCTTGAAATTCATAAGTAATGACCAAAAGCATTTGATTGTGATGGAATCAAGATATGATTTAGCTTCACTCGAGAGCAAATTGACTCACTACTTGAACAGTGAATCGTTTGACAAAAAATTCGACATTTCAGGAGTTAAACTATTCACCAACGAAGAATTGAAGTCATTGGAGTACAACAAAAAAGTTACTCAAATGGATACTACTGGCACTGCTGGCGATGACAGTGTTGAAGTTTCAACTAAAGAACCTACGTCAACTCCAGATGATGTTGCTAATGATTCATTGAGACAACAAGCATACGAGCAAGAATTATCTGAGATTGAAGAGTTTAAGTCTTACGGCAAATTGACGAAGTCCACGCTTACCCCATTCTATTTAACCGAGAAGGAAAACGAGTTTGTTGTTACTGCGGTCAAACATTTCTTCATCGATGCTCAAAAGATGATTATTCAATATTCAATTACCAACACCTTACCACGCTCCAAATTATTCGATATATCGATTGTTGCCCAACCAGACAATGACTTGTACACCGAAGACTTCATCATTGCTTTACCCGAATTAGAACCTGACCAAACAGGTACTGTGTACGTTTCGTTCACGACACCTTCAATAACTGATGAAGAATTGATATCTGCATTCGGCAACACAATAACGTTCACGAACAAGGATATTATCGACGATGAAGGTAACGTTGATGAGACCGACGAGGGCTATTACGATGAATACCCAATTGAAGATTTGGAGATATTATCGGGAGACTTCACTACCCCTTTATACAACTCCAACTTCACCTCCATCTTTGATCAATTGCCAAACTATGAATCGGCTGTGAAAACCATACAAAAAGTGGATACTTTGGAGAATGCAGTTACTAAATTGAAGTCAACTTTGAGTTTGATGGCGTTAGATGGATCTGATTATGTTCCTAGTGATATCACCTCGCACAACCTCAAATTACTCGGTAAAGACGTTTGGGGTGGTAAGGTTGCTTGTTCGATTAGATTGGCCTTGACTGGAGGTAAAGTCGTAGCCAAATTAGAGGTCAAAGCCGAAACCGACAATTTTAGCTCATTTGTTTTAGCAAGTGCTGAATAAGTTTATAAACTAATATCCATTATTGTATAAATTATGACTAAAGAATACACATTCAAAGTATTACAAGACTCATCGTGAAAAGCGAGCCCGCAATATCGAAGTGATCCCATGAATGCAACCCAAGACCTCGTTCGAAAATTCCTTACAGAACTATATACTAATGCTTCACTTTCAAATGTCTGTATAGTAGTTCCCCTCCAAAGTAAACGGAGAATGCTGCAAGCAAGATCAATAGGAAAATCCAGATAGCTGCCATATTATTTGCCTTTGGAGCCGTAGGACAAGCGTGATGAGATCTAACTTCAAAAAAATAGGTACAATCGTTGGCTTCAGCAACAAACTGGATAGACGCTTTAGCCATCATCTCACGGTCGCAGGTGAATGTGATGATCGATGTTTTCCTTAGCTTCTGACCAGTATTTGCATTGATCAACCCATCGCAATACGAGCCATTTTCATACGTTAGTACTAGTTTCTTACCTCTAAACTTGGGAGTTTTCGAGAACTCTCCAATGGATGAATAAGTACCGTTTTCCATGTAAAAGCCGCCCACGTTTGTAGAATTCAAATCGGCGAATGCGTGGGGGTTCTTTGACGGGTATGAACATATCCCCAATGTGTAATTTCTCTTTTTGTCGAATGATTTCGAGATCCAAGGTAATGGGTTACCTTCATCGTTCACTGATAGACTGCTCAAATCAATAAATTGATGATTCAATGGATTGACCACTGTGCATGGATCCAACTCCTTTTCTTCTTCAGACAACTCTGCATTCGGCTGTGGCTGAGTGTGTGGAACCTTATCATTGCCGCCAGTCAAATCGGCGATGGGACTAGCCAAAACATTCCCCAGATGATAGATTTTGTTTGTTGAAGCCACCAAGTATATCAATGTCAACACGACTACTGCGACTAGAGGTAGCACAACCCTCCTAACTACCTTTGACATCTCGATTTCAAGGTAACTACACACAAAGATAGTCAAAATGTGAATTTTGCGGTCGGTCTGCACAGGAAATCGATAAATGAGAAATTGTGTTTACTACCAGTTAAGCGACAACTTGAAACTCGGAAGCTGAACATGGATGCTTGGACTACAGGAACACAGTTGCTCAGCGATGGGATAGGCAGTGGTATACTCAACTTCAACGACCCCATTATGGGGCAAGTGATGACAGCGAAGAAAGGATTACAATTGGCGTTGGAGACAGGACTACTAGATGGCGAGGACAGTTTGTCAAAGCTGTTGATCGAGATGTTGATATCGGCTTGTGATGGAGACATGGTAACAGTGGAGAGTCTATTGAGATCACACCCCGACCTCGTCAACCAACGATATCCCGAGACGAAGGGCGTTACTGCTTTGATATACGGTGTGGTGTTTGGTAATCAAAGTATAGTGGAGTCATTATTACGAAACCATAGAGCAGATGTGGACTTGAACGACACAATCGTGTATTATACCCCCTTGATGTGGGCGGTGTATTTGAATCAGCTTGATATGGTCAAGTTGCTCTTAAATTACCAGGCGGATCCTTATAAAAGTCCGAAAGATGATGACAAAAACACCTTGAGTTTGATAACAGGAGACAACTCTCCCATCTATGAATACTTCAAATCGCATAACCTCTTGAAAGCTCCAAATGGTAAACTGGACACCAACGGGTTTTTCAAAGTTGACACTTTTGGACAAGACGACCCTATTGATAACTTGACCGCACAAATCAAATTACAAAGTATAACTGAAGATTCGTACGAAGTCGAAGCTCCAGGGAACGACTCGCTCGTGGTGCAAGAAGATGATGAATCATATCTTTCAACCGATCCTGACTTGGTGAATTTGAAAGAATTTGATTATAACAAATTGATCAATAACCAATTCATCCAGTTTCTGGACAGTGATATCCCAAGCATTTTAGATTACGTATTCGGTATTCGCATTAACCAAATTCAATTTCAACATGATACTAAAATTCCAGCAGCAATAATATTCCAATGCGTGAGATACTCTCACCTAAAGGTTAATAGCAATGAGTTGACTGAATTTCTATTTGAGTCATTTGTGGCAAGATTGAGATCGGTAACAAACACAAAATCCGGGGTTTTCAATATGGCGACAGTCGAAGTAACGGGAGACATTGTATTGATCAGTTATTGGTTATCCGTGTTACAATTTTTGCATTTTTATTTCACCAAGAATGATATATATCAATCATTCCCCAAGTTTTTACAAGAACTAATCAATCTCTGTCAATCCTTAATTGTGACATTATCGTTCTCCATCAACTCAAGATTAGATTTATTAGTTGACGATTGCATTTTGAATTTCACCAATTTGGTCGATGTGACAAACACCTTATATGCCAAAGACTGGAATTTCTTCAAAAATAACAAGTCACATCCCAGCACATTCGACGACGTACACAGGATGTTGTACCCGCCGAAAGATAACGAGTTGATGAAACCAAGTCCTATAAGATACATTCAAGTGTTGGGTGCATTGGACTATGTGTTACGCATCCACAAAGTCGATAATTTGATTCGTTTGCAGGCATTTTCTCAAGTTTTCTATTATAGCAATGCTATCATTTTCAATAGAATCATAAGTCAATCGAAATACTGCTCCAGATCCAAAGCAATTCAGATTCGATTGAACATTTCTGCGATTGAAGATTGGTTAAGAGGACATGACTTCAAAATAGCCAAATTGAACAAAATCGGCGGTTTATCATCGTTAGTTGACAACAACGAAGACTTCAAGCTTGCTAATCTCTTACAAGAAGACTGGCAGCACGATAAACAATGCGACGACACCCATTACTTGCAATTCTATTATAACTCGTTGTATTTTATTGGCAAGACCCAATTACAACCGACTATTGAGATTTTGCAATGGTTGCAGTGCATGTCGCTGTTGGCTGACGAGGAAAGTTTGATATACACTATCAACCAGTTTGACACATTGAATTATTATCAAATCTTCAAGGTTATCAACAAGTTGTATAAGTATGAAGTCCAAGAAAAGAAACTACCCAAAAAGTTGTTAAATTTGGTAAAGCAATTGATGAATCAAGAAGGGGAAAACCAAATCTCTCGATTATCATTGCACTATATGACCCAATCCAACTTTCTAAACAAGGAGATTTACATCTACTTGAACCCAAATTTCATCTATGATATCGCGTTACCAAATAAGCCAGAATTGATCAACAACTATGGTGCTGGGTTGGGTGGTGTACGTGTTTTGCGGGCCAAAAAATACCAACCGACATTGCCAGGACCAATACAAGATGATGTTGATGGATTATTGCAGGATAATCGCGACCAACATTTTGATCAAACTTATGAATACGACAATACACCTGAACCTGAAGATGATCATGACGCCGACACACCACCGACTGATGAGTATAAACCTCGCGACGATTTCAAGGGCGATGAGTTATTCAAGCAAGTTCAACTACCATCTTCGTTGCTTCACAAAAACTGGGGTGAAAATAATGCTTCCGAATTCGAATCCAATCCTTGGTAAGTATATATAAAAGAAGGTCTATCAACTATGTATACCAGGTGTTAAAATGTCGCTTAGTTAATAGTACAATCTGCATTAAAAATAGACAATCCTTCTCAACTGTGTGAAGTCTTATCCCTCAAGGCCCTTTACTTTGAGCTTTAGCGAAATGTAGTGGCTCGTCTACAAACTAAGTTTAGTTATAGACCAAGCTAAACTTTAAAACAACACTAAGTTCTCTGTAGATCCATTCGCTATTCGTTTCAGATTCATATTCTCAGTGTTGGTAGCGTGAAATTTTAAAAAACATTCCAAACTTAAACCCCAAAACATCAACAAAATTAGTGCACGATGAGGTAACTGTGACGACGTTTCAAGTCGCAATGAGTATGGCTATCTCATTGTTGGTAAATATTGGGCTATTGTCAGAATCGCCAACCGTGAATTATTTTCAGAGGTTGGATCTGTTGCTGTAAGGTACAAATGTGCCAGATTTGATACCTTTATAAACTTCTGGTCCCGCTGTATACTTGTTTGTTTTATTATGATTATGAGACTCTGGATCGCCACTTTATTGTTGTCAACACTAGTCTCTGCTGGAGATGGGTTTGTTGAGTTAGGGTTCGACGTCTACAAGGGAACAAATAAGAATAATGCTGTTCGGGGAAAGAGAGATTTGAGTCAAGAAGACTTGGAGGCTACCTTGAAGAATGAGAAGCTGTTCTATACTGCTAATGTCTCAATCGGTACCCCTGCGCAAAATATGCATGTTTTGATTGATACTGGTTCGTCGGATATCTGGGTTACAGGGTCAAATACTCCTCAATGTAAAGCGAATGGAGGGAGTATGGATTGTGCCAGATTTGGAGTATTTGACAATACTAAGTCCTCTACTTTCAAAGATGACGAAACTACAACTGAGAAATTCAGAATCGATTACGGTGACGGCACTTACGCCAGTGGGACTTGGAATAAAGAGTCGGTGGGTTTATCGCCTTCATTATTGGTGGAGGATGTAACTTTCGCTCTTGCAAATGACACCGACTCTCATGTGGCTGTTTTTGGTATTGGTTATGAAAGTAATGAATCAAGAGACAAAAAGTACCCGAATTTTCCCATGTTGATGAAGTCTCAAGGATTGATCAACAAGATTGCTTATTCGGTCTACTTGAATGCTCCTGATGCTGATAGTGGAAGCATATTGTTTGGCGCCGTTGATCATGCTAAATACGAAGGCGAGTTAGTAGCTATTCCAATAGTGAAGAATGATGGAAGACAAAAACTTGACATTGCTCTCAATGAAGTCTGGATTGATTTCGATGGCGAGGTGTCGAGTTCGAGTTCGAGTTCGAGTGCCAGCCCCAGCTCTAGTTTCAGTTCAAGTTCGGTATTGAGTTCGAGCTCTAGCTCTAGCGTTAGCTCCAGTTCAAGCTCGAGTGTGAGTTCTAGCTCTAGCTCCAAAGTAAGTTCTAGCGGCAGCTCCATAACTAGTTCTAGCAGCAGTTCCAAAGAGAGCTCTAGCGCTAGTTCCATTGCAAGCTCCAGCACAGCTAAATCTAGCACTGTCAAAGCAACAAGTGAAGTTAGCACATCAGTTGTTGCTAGCTCAACTTTGGTGAGCTCTGTCCGCCCATCAAGTTCGAAAGTGCGTACAAGCTCGGTGGGAAATGATAAATCTATCACACCCACTGAATCTATTGAATCCATTGCTAACACTGAAAATGATGAGTCGTCAACTTTATCCCAAGCAACCCAAGCTTCGATTCCAAGTTTTGTTATACCCACTTTGACATTCTTGCCAACTACTTTGCAAACTTCTTTGTTTGAAATTGAGACAACATTTGAAATGCCCGTATTGCCTAGCGAAACCATCACCCACACTGAGACTGAATCGACACTCACCACCACTATGGTCACTGTTAGTTCGGTGACTACTTTGCCAGATGTGGTAGTTTACGTCACCAATGGAGTTGAACCCAAGAAAAGAGATGGTGAGCCGGATGCGATTCGTTTAGTTGAGCCTACCGAGACCTCAATTTTCCCTATGGACAAGAGAGCCAGCCATGCCAGCGGTGTTGACACTGGAAAGTCTCCTGCATTAATTGACACTGGTTCGTCATATTCGTACATGCCCAAGGATATCCTTGGTAAATTACTTGGTGTTTTAGGCAATGGTACCTATTTTCAGGAGTCGGTTGGGTCTTACATTGTTCCCTGTTCAGTCAAAGAGAAAAACCACGTAATTGGTTTCAATTTCAATGGCCAGAAAGACATCACTGTTCCCTTGAACCAGTTCATTGTCAATTTCCAATCACAAAACGAATGTTTATTCACGATTTTACCGGGTGACTACAGTTTTGGCGATAATTTGTTGAGACATGTATATGCTGTTTTCAACCTCGAGGACGACACTATTTCGGTCGCCAATGTCAAGTACACAAATGATAGAAACATCAAGTTAATTTCCTAAGCTTGATTCTTCAAATATTTATAGACGTAATACCCAAAAGACCTAGGGTTACCGGTTTTCTGGAAGACCTTATACCAAGATTGATTTTGATAATAGATAACTAGTTCAAAATACAGTGTAGAAATCAAGGAAGATGCAACATCCAATAATCAATGCTAACATCAGCAACCAGACTCATTCTATCAGTTTATTTATTGCGTATATACAAGGATTGCAACTAGTTTACATCTTTGACAAGAAATTATTCGACTTTATCTTCTTGGTGTTTTCTTTCCTCAATGTTCTTCTCCTCCATTTCATCAAATCCTCCTCTTTTAATTTGTTGTCCATGGCCTTTTTATCTAGCATTCCCCATAACCATTCTGGGTATTGTGAGTCTTCTAAAGCCACTGGTTCATCACCATTCTTTCTCATTTTCAAATTTAACACTGTTCCCGGTGCACAAGATGACTTTGGAGCATTGAAAACCACTCTAGCACTGCTGAAGTATCGTACTATCCCCTTTGAAAGCATCTTTGTAGTTGTTATACTCTAAAACTTTTGTAAAATGTCGTCAAAACTTTCTATGGTGAAGATATTCACGTGACTTAAAATTTTTCAAATTTCGACATTCAAAGTTGCAAACTTTAACAGTGAAAGGAGACGGTTTTATTATAGCTAAAGACAAGATGGCACCAAAGAAGAAGCAAGCTGAAACAAAGCCTATTTTGTTGGGTAGACCAGGTAATAATTTGAAATCTGGGATTGTAGGATTGGCCAATGTTGGTAAATCTACATTTTTCCAGGCCATCACCAAATCACCCTTGGGTAACCCAGCTAATTATCCATTTGCTACCATTGAGCCAGAAGAAGCCAGAGTCATTGTTCCATCGGCCAGATTCGACAAATTGTGTGATTTATACAAACCCAAATCAGAAGTGCCAGCATATATGACCATCTACGATATTGCTGGTTTGACCAAAGGTGCTTCTGCAGGTGAAGGTTTAGGTAATAATTTCTTGTCCAACATTAGAGCCGTCGATGCCATTTTTCAAGTCACTCGTGCTTTCGATGATGCTGAAATCATTCATATTAACGACGAAGTCAACCCAGTAGCCGATTTGGATATCATTCATGAAGAGTTGAGATTGAAGGATATCGAATTTGCCAAAAAGCATTTGGAAGGGGTTGAAAAGATTTGTAAAAGAGGTGGACAATCTTTGGAAATCAAACAAAAGAAGGAAGAAGCAGAATTCGTCAAAAAAATCATTGGTATGTTAGAAGACGGCCAAAGAATCTATAACCAAACCTGGACCATGAAGGAGGTTGAAATGATCAACTCCATGTTCTTGTTAACTGCTAAACCATGTATTTATTTGATTAACTTATCTGAAAAAGATTACGTCAGAAAGAAGAACAAGTGGTTGTTGAAGATCAAGGAATGGGTTGACAAATACTCTCCAGGTGATTTGATTGTACCAATCTCCGTTTCTTTGGAAGAAAAATTAGCCAACATGGAAACCGACGATGAAAGAGAAGCTTACTTGAAAGAAATCGGCGCTCAATCAGCATTACCAAAAATCATTCTTGCCATGAGACAAAAATTGGACTTAATTTCCTTCTTTACTGGTGGTGCCGATGAAGTTAGGGAGTGGACCATCAGAAAGTGGTACACTGCTCCTCAAGCTGCAGGTACCATTCACACAGATTTGGAAAGAACATTTATCTTGGCCCAAGTTATGAAATATAATGATTTGATCGAATTAGGTGACGAAGGTAGTGTTAAAGCTGCTGGTAAGTTGATGATGAAAGGTAAGGACTATTTCGTCGAAGACGGTGATGTGATTTTCGTTAAAGCTGGTGATGGTAAAGCTCGTTAAGCTTTCAAGATATAGTATGTAAATATATCTCCAATACTTTAACAACCAAACGCTCATGATATCGTATGGCGTAGATTCTAAGCCATGGTGGCCGTTTTACTTCTTAAGTACTGTAGATAATTTGCAACAAAGAACCGCAAATGTGGGCTCAGCTGGATTCAAACAATATGGACATTTTGCATTGCTAGGATCTATAGGTGACAATTGGAAGAAAGACCAGTTGGAGCTATTGCTGAATGAGAGTTACTGTGAGGCGAGTACTGGTGTTGCTTGGGTTGTGTTTGACTCTGTGGTTGGCATACAGTGCTGTGAACGTCAACTTCGATAGATTGTGGCAATTGTACTATAAAGAAGTCCTCAATTACAAATTCGATGAAGAGTCGTTTGCTCAGGAGGATAGCAAGATAAGAAGTGAAATACATTACTCCAATTATGAATACAGTGGCTATCGAAAATTTATCAAGTCGGTGAATGTTGCAAAGTTGAAGGCTGCACCCATTGACGAACGGTGTGAGGCATTCTTCAATCACTTTGCGAAGTATAACAAGAACTGGAGTTTCCAGACATTCGAATCACCTCCATATGACAAAGATGTCGTTAATAAGAAAGGGTTTTTCGAAAAGATTGGTAAAAGTATCAAGAAAGAACGGGGCAAGAATTACGAAATCACTTTAGGAGATAATGTTACTATTGAGGCAAACTACCAAAACATGGTTCTGCGAACAAAACGAATCGATTTGGAGATGGCGGATACAATGGCACTCTTTCGGTTATACGGTAAATGCTTTATCGATAATACTACTTCCAAGTTGAACTCGGTGTACAATGAGTTCACAAGTAAATTCTTTCCATCGTTTTCGTCACAATTACCAAGGTTCACCATCGAGGATGTTACCTTACAGGAAAACTCCATCCCAGTGTTGGACAGCGCAAATCGATTCAACGGGGACGTCAGGACATTCAACCCACAGGACTCGAATTTCATTGAATTCATTCACAAGAGTAGTAACGGTAAAGGGATTTTGGTGTCGGCTAATAGTAGACACTCGCTTGACTTAGTAAAGTTGATACGAGTACTACGAGCACTAAATAATCGATTACCTATCCAAATAGCACATCGGAATGATTTGAAGGTGACAGCTCAAGATCAAATCAAACTTGCCGGTACTGTTGATGTTGATCATCTTTTGGATCCATCTTCTCGAGAATACAAACTATTCAAGCCAGAGTTGGAGCTATTGAAACAATACAGGGAGTATGGGTCGGAGTTTCCCAAACAGCAGATATTCTTTGTTGATATATCAAAATGCATAAATCATGGCGCTAAGAGAGATTTCTCAGGCTATTCCAATAAGATTCTTGCTTTGATCTTTTGTTCTTTCAAGGAAGTGATTGTTTTTGACGCCGATTCGGTTCCTTTGGTTCCAGTGCAAGACTTCTTTGATACTGCTAAATACAAGCTCGGTGGCGCTTACATGTTCAAGGACAGAACATTGCGTGACTACAATGATTGGATTGAAACGAACTATTTCACAAAACTTATGCCATCACAGAAACAGTCATTAGATAGTATATTTGAGATGAGAATAACCGACAAAACGTTGAACAATAGCTATATGACTGGCTGGAGGCATTTGCAAGAAGCTGGTGTTGTTGTGATTGATAGACAGAAACATTACGTTGGAATTTTGGCTATGGTTTTGTTACTTATCTGGAGAGACCCAGTGAAACCCTCTGTTTGGGGTGAAAAGGAGTTGTATTGGTTGGGGATGTCAATGGTTGGTGATGAATCCTATGAGTTCAACGATTTTGCCGCTGGCAGTGTCGGTAAGCTCTCGACTGATCCTAATCTCAAATATTACCCCAATTCAGATGCTCGTGAAGTTTGCTCAAGTCATCCAGGTCATGTTGACAGTAATGAGAAGTTGTTGTGGATCAACTCAGGTTTCGACCACTGCAAAAAAAATAACTACTTCAAGGATTTGCTCAAGTTTCCACTTCTGAAAATTTTGAGTACAGAGGTAACTAGGGTATATGGTAATCCTCTTGAAATCGATTCTGTGGTGATACCTCAAGAATTACCAAGATTTAGAGAACCAGGCAGTCCTATCAGTTTAGCGAAGGAACAGAGCATGAAGCTGGCATGGAAGTCCAAAAAAAAGGACTTTGATGAGCTTGATGAAAGCCAGAAACAATTGACGGAGTGGGGTCCACAGAAAGGATGGGTCAAAAACGCCATATGTAGTGGATATCAATACTGTGCTTACGATTTCATTGACGATCCGAAGTCAGATGGCACTACTCATTTGGGAAAATACATTAAACTCGATCCTGATGATATTAGATGGATAGAATATATCAGTAAAGTTTGGTTTACTGGGCAAAACAAATTGTCAGCTGAATTCAAACGGGAGAGTGAGTCAGTATCGTCGAAAAAAGTGGCAACTGAGTCCATCAGTGATGTTGATTCTGTGGCTATAACTAAAATTCTTTCAAAGACTTCAAAAAGTTTTATGACCAACGTAAATGTAGAATCACATTCCGATCTAAATGTTCCCGGAGGTGTTTCACACCAAGTCGATGAGCACAAGGCTGACGATGAGCACAAGGCTAGCACTGGCGTAGAAGCTATTGTGAAAAATGAAAAATTTGTAAAGAACGTGAAGGAAGCGTTCAAAGATGCAAAGTTCTTGAGGCCAAGGCCGAATCCTGGGTTCCTTGAAGGAGAGGAAGATTAATATGTGGCTTAAAAATGGATACAGGTTCTTGTATATATGTAAAATAGTCAAATATATGGTTTACGATTGATTTGATTATTTTTTTGTAGATTGAAGGGCAATAGCGTGTGTGATCATTGGTTTCACAAGCTTTCCACTCAAGTTGTAACTCTCATTGACTACGCTTTGCTCGAGAATTGAGGTGATATGCTGCTCGACTTCTTTGCGTTTGTTTTCACTGAGGTTCGTGATATACGACCTCGTTGCCCAATAACTGTAAACTTGGTCCCTGGGTATTTCAATATCGTAGAATAGAAACTGCTCCGTTGAGGGTAGTTCAAAATAAGTGTTCTTCTTTGATGCCAAAAACTGTTTCCACTCAATCTTACGATACTGTGGCACTTCAGAATCAAATGTGTAGATATAATCTGCACACTTCTTGGACCAAGGTTGTTTGTTGAAATAGTCATCAAACATTTCATATGTATTCGTATAGTCTCCTTCGACCATTTCTGAGTAGTAGGTACTTCCATTGTTGTAGAGTTTACTGTCTGAAACGGCAACATCTTGAACTTTTGATGAGCAATCTCCATTCCAAATCAATCCTAGAGTACCGCCTGGTTTCAACACTCGCTGTATTTCCTTCAAACTTGCACTATCGGCAAACCAATGAAACCCTTGAGCGATAATTAGGGAATCGGCCGAGTTATCAGCTAGTGGAATCTTGTAAGATGATGCATTGTGAATGTTGTTTTTGTTGATAGAGGGGAAGTTGTCTTGCAAACTAACCAACATTCCTTTGCTTGGCTCCACAATAACTAAGTTATCCTTGCTGATATCGTCGCCCCAACCATTGTCTACCAAATTCTTGGTGAATTTTCCAGTACCAGCTGCTAACTCCACCACCACCTTATCCGAATCGAATTTGAAACTCCCTGTTGTCTCGTCGTATTCACCCAACCCCAACTCGACTAAGAACGGGTCTACCAATATTTTGTTGAAACTTGGGCGAAAAGTATCATAATCTTGATGGTTGATATCAAAATTGTCCACTGCAATCAGGTTAGCTGCCATTGACATAGTTTTCTTTACAAGAGGAGCGTTTATCAAATGGAGAATACAAATCTTCTTCGAGTTCCATGCGTCGAAAATCTCGGAGAATATTTGACATTTGCGGATCGATCCGACGTTGAAAACTGTAAATCAAAACTACAACAATGATCCTTTCGTAATGCATTAATCTATGTAACTAGATTCCCAAATAAATAAGTGTATAATTAAGTGTGTAATGATAATGTCATTAGTTGTCATATAAGCGTGAATGTGGTTCATTAATTAGTCCAACTTCAATTGAATGTTGTTTGCTTGTGAAAAAGCGGTGATATTGAAGGTATTGATTTTGTCGTTCAAGTATTTGCATGCGTTGAATAAAAGGTTCAAGACTCTCGATTTGTCTTTGTCGTTGGTGAATTTCGTCTCCATAAAGTAGAAATTTAACACATTGGTGAATTTATCACCATTTGTCAACTTGAGGATGATCACATTAAGAATATCTTTGCAATCATTTGCGGTCAAGTACTTGATGATATCGGATAGATTGGTAACTGATAATTCCTTGATACTCATCAATTTGAAGGCCCTGATTATCAAACTAAATCTATCGGCCAACTGTTGTTTATTGCATAAATGGCTCTGAGATGCAACTGTGAGGTGCTGAAAGATTGCTGAAACAACTGCTTCCGACTGATTCTGAACCATGACTTTATTTATCTTGATCACTCGCTTCATTGTTGGGAAATCGCTACCAATTAAGCGAAGACTTAGTTCTTCAATTGTTTCAGCTTTCCTCATTGGCAATGGGGAAATGTAGTTTGCTGTGTTCATTGATTTAACAAACGCAGCGTACAATAATCTTTCGCGTATCTGTTGCGATTTCCCAAAAAACGACCTGAACTTGACAAGAACTAGGTCTATCGATGCCATGTCGCCTCTAGATAAATAGTATTGAAGTAAAACTTCAACCAAGGGTCTTGATTTGAGATAGTCCTTGTTGTGAACATTGACGAGAAAAAATTTCTTGAAAACTGTTATGAATTGAGGATTCATTGTGGCTCCTAAAGCCTCCAAATATGAGACAAGTATTTTGAACTTTTCACCAGAAATTCTGACTTCTGTGCTAAACGATTCAAGAATTCTATGGTTCTCCATCAAATTGGTTAGCAATTGAGATTGATCCTTTTGCAAGAGATATTTGAAATAGTGAGCCACCCAAGTCAAATCTTTGTTGTGTTCGTACGCGTTGTTGAAAAATGCACCAGAATCTTTGTAGAGCAACTGCTGTAAATGCAAGTTCTGGGTATTCTCAACATTCTGAATCAAGGTTGAGATAGATTCGGTGGAATAATTGGCAAACACCTTTGGGTTTTTCAACAAAAATTTAACGATACTGATGTTAATTGTTTCGTAATCGAATTTGATCAATGTATCCAAGAATGAAATTTTAACCTTCATGTCAAATTTAGCGTCGAAGATTCTTCTGATGAACTCGCCAATTGGAAATTTCAGATCAAGCATGTAGTCGTGAACGAAATTGTGGTTGATTATAATATCCCAGGTTGATCTGTTGAAATTTATATTGTTATTGAATAAACTGATAAACTCGCTGGTACCAGATTTGTACTCAATATTCAACAAATGCGTCAAATTGATCTCATATTGAAAATCTAAACTTTTGAGATCAACAGCAATCTTCTCGGGGACAGGTATATCATAATTCTTACAAGCATGCAAGATATCAGTAGTAAACACAAGGCTAGTTTGATGCTCAAGTACCATGGTTGAAAAGTAAGGTTTCAACAAACCCTTCAATTTGATTAACTCTGAATTCAATTCGAAATAATGGTTTTCTGTGTCCTCAAATTTGTTGATTAATTTGGCTTGGTAGTTGATTATCCTGTTCAACAAATCTGGTTGGTTCCCGTTGTATTGCATCAAAAATCTTGAGATGATACTAGTACCATAAAGATTGTCCATTTGAAAATCCAAGACATCAATGACTTTGTCAATGATTCTAGAATTCATTAACTGTTGACAATTGATGTCCACTAATGCTGGTGTTGGCGAAATGATCATGTAGTTAATCAACTCAGAAATGAGATTGCTTGCATTATCGAACTTATAAAAAGCCAACTGCGATTCAACCAAGTTCCAGATTAACCCATAGTATTGATGATTGAAGCCAGCTTGCGAGATGACACCATTGTATAAATAACTCAACAATTTCTTGAACACTTGTATATCAAAAATCATGTGTTTTGACAACAATATCTCCTTGATGAGTTGAAATATATGTTCGTGATCCCCTAATTCGAGCGATAAAGATAACAAGGCTTCACGACAAGTGACTTTGCTTGAAGCGTTAAGACTTTGATAATCGTATCTGATTGCCAAACGATCATACAACATCCAGCATTTTTCCAAAATTGAGACTTGCTGGTTGAAAATTGTATTCAATTTGTTCGAGTCTGAGATCGATAGTTTCGATTTGTCATTGGACAACATATAGTAGCTCTCCACAAATTTGTTGATCAAGTTGTCATACAACTCTATCGACAACTCTGGTAAATATTGGATTTTGTTGAACTTCACCAACAAATTGTATGCATTGTGTAGATTGGTATGTTTGATTGTGCCTTCACCTTGATTCGCGATCGAATTGACATATGCTGAGATTATTTGTGAAATTTGAAGTTTGGAGGGTTTAGTTGGGGAGCTAATGGATTTTTTATAATCCATCAAAATGTCGTCTAAGAACTTTGATGCAAGATTAGTTTGATTGTTGTAAATCAAAGATTCAATTAATGGGGGATACACTTCAAACTCATTGGCAACACTAACCTCATTGAGTTGATATATCTTTTTGTAGTGGTCATAGATCGATACAATGAACTGGTATCTAGATTTCAGGGTATCGAAAAGTTGGGGAAATCTGGTAAATGATTTAGATAATGTGATAAACGACACAAGACTATCGATCGAAGATTGGTGATTTTCTTGATTGAGCAATAATTGTTGGAATTGGGGGTCTTGAAATAATCTAATCAACTTTGACAAAATGTCCTGACTGATCAAACTTGGGTGATTAATTAAATTCTTAGTGATCAAAGGCAAGATGACCGATAAATTCAAATCAGCAAAGTTCCGGATAGAATTGAATATGTCCAACCCGATTTGAGCAAAATTCTGGCCCTTGATTGAACTTTGGTGGTATAAGAACCCGTTTGAGGACTGGTTCAAGTTAGCAATGTTCAAACTCGATGTCAATAAACTTTCAATAATCAAGTTATAGGTGGTCAAGCTTGGTTTGACATTGTTGTTTAATAGATCTTGGTACACTGTCAACAAGTCTGTCAATTTAATTTCGTAAATTTCCAATAAATCATTCAAGGATAAGTCGGCGGTCGAATTGAAGCTTCGCTTGATGATTGATTGCAAGATGAGATTGTAGGTGTCTATGCTAGAGATACGCAAGTCATTACGCTTCACTGTTTGGTATATGGGGTATATTGACAAGTATTGTTCTTGCGCATGCAAAGATTCAATCACAGCGATTTGGTTTGCCAAAAACTCGTGATCTTGGCCAAGGTCGATTGGCGATGGTTTGGCGGTTTCCAGGGCTTCTGGTGCTTGCACTGCTTGTACTGTATCCAAGTTCTCCTGAATTTCCACTACTTGTTCGACCTTCACCTCTTCGAGTTTGACCTCATCGCGTTCGCGTTTCAATGGTTCTTCGATACGCAAGTGTAATTTTTTAGCGTTTGCATTAGCGCAAAAGGTCAGGAAGTAGCGTTTGAAGTTGACTGACTGTCTTATTTTGCGTTGGTAGTTGGCCAAGTCGTCCTGGGACGAGAATTTCAAATTTAGTTTTGGGATTAAGTTTATGTAGTAGTTGATCAAATAGTTTGAGAGCAACAAGAGCAGCGACGACGACGACACCAAGTATTTCAGGAGAAGCTGGCTGTCTATTGATATTTGTGGTTTCTGTTGTTTTTCGTCGTGGTTGTACATGGTGTAGTACAATCCGTAGTGGCCGTTGCTGATGGCTAGTTTTGAGCGAGCGTATTTGTGGTTCGAGTACCATTTGGTGTTCCACAACTGGTAGTATTCGGTCAACTCATTGTACAAGTTGAATTGTCTGTATGTGGTTTGGAAAAACGACAAGTTGTGGTGGTAGAACTTGAAGCGGGCATGTTTGATAAAGTTGGCAAATACCATATTGCTTTAAAAGAATGGGGGTAAAAAAAAAGCAGATAATCAATGGAAACCGTTTTAGTAGTTATGTCCTATGTTCCCACTGCCTCCTAATGTCTCCTATTCCCGCGTGTGTGTAAAAAGGTCAATGTTGCAACTCTGGTTTGCCCTTAAAATTTTTCGTTCCGTGATTTAAAGTGCGGGATGGTCGTAATTATACGGGTGGAATGAAAATGTAAATAACAACAACACCAAGTAAGAAAACCACTACAACCTCTATACTAAGAGTTGTTCAGCCATTCATTCTCTTTCTTTCCATACCACTGACATCATTTCCATCTCATGAGTCATTCCGCTCACGGAACCGAGTCAAGGTCAAATACACAATGGAGCCAAAGGGAAGTGGAGTAAGGGATGGTCATGATTCAGTAACCACACTTTCCTTAACCCACCTTTTACATTAGCAGTTACCGTTAGCCTGATCAATCTGATTGTCTAGCCATTATTTTCTGCCTTATTTTTAGAGAGCCGATGGTGTTTGTAAACTAAAAGTGAGCAGGAATTAAATAAAACAAGTGGTGTTTGAGAATTGTAATATATATAATTGTTTGAGTGTGGGTGGGGCAATCCAATAGGCATAAATAAAGGGTACATCGCCCTTTAAGCCTGTATGTTTGATGAAAGTGATGCATAGGATGGGTCGATATTGTAGTAGTGTGATATCTGCAAATGTGGTAGATTGCATTAGGCTGAAAATTTATGGAGATTGAAACCCACAGCCGGGGTTTGGGTAAATCGAGACTTTGAACAAGCTTACAAAGAAAGAAGTGGAAGTGACGTAGAAATTTGTCGTAGTTGTGTGACACAATCTACTTGTGAATAGTTGATTCGTTCTTCTAGAGTATTGGGTTACGTGTTGGCGTAGAATAGTGGGTGATTTGAAATTTTTGATGAATTTTGTAAAATATTGTATTAGCGGAGAGTGTGATTGAATAATCACAAGTATTGATTGTGGTTGGTTAGATTTCGATTTGGGAGCACTAAAATATTGTGAGGTAGATCAGCACTATTTCACTCTCGTTTTTTGCCTTTGTCTATTATCTATATACCATTTCGGCGTCTTCATTATCTATAATTCTTTTAGTTATCAATCAATGATAACTCCAATATCCGTTTCAATTGCTCCTCCTCCGTCAACTGGTCGTCGATCTCATCGTTGGCACTATCAGTGTTCACGGTCTCCGATTGCGACAACTCGATCGCTAGCTGTATATCCGATTCGGTAGTGTTTAAACTACTCTTGCTCATTGCGATCGCCATCGAAAGTTCCTCGTCCTCGTCCTCCCATTGATCGCCATTATACTTGTCAAATAGCATTTGCTGCTGCTCGTCATTGTGCTGGTCTTGATCATAGTCATGCAACTCGTCGAGAATCGAGTACTTCAAATTCAACTTGTTCATCTTTCTCCGGAATTTGTTGCTCTGGTTATTGCCGCCGTCAAACGCTCGCTCCTTGTCGCCAAACTGAAAGTACTGGATCGTATCGCCGCATATTATCACCCCATTCGTTTGTAGCTGGTCCTCATTCAACATGATTTCGTTGATTGGAACCAACTCGTCGTACATGTAGGTGTACTTGCGCGGGAACTTCACCGAAGCTTCCTTGATAAACTCACCCGTGAATATATTGTGAATATTGGTGAAACCATTGTACCCACCAATGGCAACTACTGAACTGTTCAAGGCAAAACTGGTGATACGGCCAATGTGATGGTTATCTGCGGGTATTTTGGGATGGTATTTTCCAAAGTTGGGGTATATTCGACACTGGGGAACAATAGGGCCACTTTGTCGTACATTCCACACAATCACCGACGAGTCGCTAAGAATATGGCCGTAGAATAACCCATCTTTGCCCGCCACCGAAAGGTCTCGAGTTCCCACAACTTCAGTTTTCCGGAAAACAGTAGTCTGCATCTTGGATTTCACAATCGAAACTCCATCATCCAAAGTCAACTCGCGTTGATGTATATTGTCCAAATCGCGGAAATGAAACAGATTGATCGTGCTCTCATAACACAAAATGATGTTGAAATCACCAAAATCGACGTCTAACTCGTTGATCTGGGTCTCACCTCTAGTGCCGTAGTAGCTGTAGACGTTTTCAAATGTCAGTGACATCGATATTTCAAAATTGAGTGAGATTCTGACCAAAACTTCAAGATTTTGGAAATTAATAATGTAAATATGCGTTGTAGTGTTCAATACGATAAACTTATTGAAATCAGATCTGATGTTCAATATAGGTTCGTCAAAACTAATTTCATGCAACATTTTTCCTGCCGTGTTCCATAATTGCAATTTGCCTTGCATCGAACCGGAGATTATATCCACCCTTTGCTTCAATTTGTCCATATTTGAGTAGCTGTTCATATCCGTGGCAATTATAGAGTCGACAACATTCTCAGGATTTGGCCTCGGGTCAAACTTGGTCAACGACGAACTATTGGTGCCCGAAGTGGTTAGGTTTCGTAGCATCAAACTGCCGTCTCTTAGTCCCATTAACAAATAGTTCCAATTGATTTTGAAAGAGCTCATTTGGTTGTATAGGTCCGACGGTATGAAAGTTTGGTTCTTTCCATCAATGACATTGCAGGTGGTTATAGTGCCGAATCGTTTCGAGAAGGTCAAGAGTTTGCCTAAATTTTGATTTCTCTCAAAATTTATTAAACTAAAGTCAATATTGCGATACTCGTTATTGATTAACTGATAAGACTGGTGTTTTCCTTGCGCTTTATTCCATTTCTTGTATATCTTCAACCTGGCGAAATATTCTTGCATCCATAACGGCGAGTTTGTCACACTGGGAAACTTCAGATGAGCGCCAAATCGTAACGAGAATGACTTTATCCACGTAGACTTATCAGAGACTGCAAAGTTCCATGTTTTGCACACCAATCTTATCGAGCTCAATTGTATCATTTCAAGATTCCCAAATATATTGATCAATATCTCAATCGGTAGTTGATTTATGTGTATCGAACTCTGGATCGGGTCTCTGTCTCCAGTCTCCAAGTCGTACAGAACGTTAGCATCGCGTTCTATACCATTCTCCATCATTGCCCACCGCTTTCATTCAAGTAATCAAGTTTACTATGAACCATCTCGTGGTCCTGCAGAATGGGTTATTAGAATGCAATTGCTCACGTTGTTACCCAATGGGGAAGTCGACATGTGTGACTATATTGAATCTTGAAATAGATCAACCCCGAACCATTGAACGACAACATTGTGTAGTGTTCGTGGACAATTCTAGCTTTAGCTGTTGACAAATGAGCTGAGTTCATTGGTAATCAATTTGCTAGCTTCTACAAATTACAAAAACGTGTATCTCCCTTGGATCGGAGAATGAAGCATCTATAAGAGTTTGTTGTTTATTTTTCCATTCATACACTGTTTCAATGATCGTACGGATTGTTACATTCTGACTCGGTGATATTCAGTTTTCGAAAGACTCGGTGATGCTCAGTTGTCAGTGAACTGCTAGCATCTTGGTGGATATCAAGTCTTCGTTTCTACATGGATATTGAAACCTACAAGTAGCTCGGTCGGTGTAACGAATATACACAATCATCCGATCTTTTGTCTTCAGTCCAATCGCCAGTTCCAAAGTTTAACTCTGAAGACAGTTGCGAAATTTCTGGGGAACTGGTCGAAAAAATTTTCGACAAACTGAAAAATTCGTACTACAACGATTCGATCCTAACTTGCTTCAGAAATGTCGGACGAAACAGCAAGTGATGCTGGTCAGCCGGAATTCAAGCAAATTGACTTGAAAATCAAATTGCCAAAGTTCATTAGTGAAGAAGTTTTGTTAATTCAATATTCCAATCAAGCCACTTTGACTGATTTGAGACAAACTTTCACCAGTCTTCCCATTACCAGAAATTTGACCAACTACAACGTATTCGTGAAGGGAACCAATATATCCGAGTTGTTCGATGAGCTTACCCCATTTGCTGATATCCTCACCTCATTGAGCATACCAGAAGACAATGTTCAATTTGATATCAAAGAGAGAGCCTACAATTTAGCTGGGGTCTACGATCAAGTACAAAGACTCAGGAACGTTATTGGGTTACATTTCATCGACAAAATTGCTCAGGACTTCGGTGCTACCTCAGGTGTGAACAAATTTAACAAAATCAAATTGAGCGCTTTGAAAGACATCCAAGAACTGGACGAAACCAAGACCAAAGAAATTGGCAAAACTGAAGAAACCAATGAATCCGAAGACAAAGATGCTGAATCGGAGTCTAAAAAGTCAGAAAAACCTACAAATACATTTGAAATCACTGAAAACGATACGATCGATTTGAAGCAGATATCTGAGGACTTGCTCAATCTCGGCGACTCAAAATTGTCGTCGCAAGTAGACTTTGACGACACCAATTCAAAATTGAAACTTCCCATCAAATCGTTGACTATTTCACAATGGTCGCCAGTTCCAGCATCACAAAGGATAAAAGGAGACTTGCTTTATTTGACATTACAGACCTTGGAAAATGACACATACAATATCACTTGTCACTTTTCTGGTTTCTTTGTTAACAAATGCTCAACCATCAACTTCAACCCAGACATCAAGTTGAACGAAAAAGGAAAATTAAACAAGGATTATCTCTTGTACAACTTAATTAGTTCTTTATCGCCATCATTCGAGAAGATCATAGAACAAAACGAGTACAATTTAACTTCATCGACGGAAAACCCAGAAACCTACCTTTTACCAACCAACTCATTTTTGGCTTATCCTTGGTTAGTCAATACCAAGCAATTTCACTTTCAGCCAGATATATCCAGATCTCAATTACCATTGATATCAAATGGTGTCGACGGATCGGATTTCATCAAAGAATGGAATGATGATATTCAAGGTATCAAAGACTTGCCCAATACGACTATCGAAGAGCGTATTTTGAAAGAGAAGTTAATTGCCAAAACATTCCATGAGTTCAACACTGTGGCAACCGAGACCGCAATCAATATCATCAAAGGTAATTTAACTCCTATGAACCCAAGTGAAGAACCTGAAAGACACATTTTCTTGAAAAATGGTATATTTTACTCTTCAGGCTCAACCGCAGTTGATACTTTTGAGAGCACTGGAGGAAATGAGGCTGCTAGATACACCTGTTCCAAAGATTTGTCAGCGATCAAGATCTTGAATCAACGTAACGTCCAGGACGTCCATAATTTAGTCACATGTCTTGTTGACTATATGGGAAAACGAATTGTATGCCAGGCACCAGTACCAGGTATATTCAACACTTCGGTTGAAGAAGAAGTTGAGGATAAAGTCGTTTATGGTTTAGCCAGTGACAACAGTAAGATAGTTTCTAGCGAAGAGTTTAAAGAGCCTTTACAAAGTGTTGCAGAAGTCTTTCACTTGAAACCACACAAGGTTGAAACTGTTACCAAGATCAAATCCGACGAGGACTTAGTCGTCTCGAAAGATACCAAGGGTATATATGGTACTGATGGTCGTAAATATGTCATTGATTTATACAGAACCACACCATTGGATATCGAGTTCATCGAGGAGAATTTTGATCTTAGTAAAGAGAATTCGTATCCTCACGGTGAAGCATCCATTAGACATGAAGCCGTCGAAAGTTGGTGGAGGCGTTCAATTTCCGCTTTGGTCAAAGCTGAAAAGGAAAAGCATGAGAAAGAGGGTAAAACTGACGAGGAGAAAACTAAGAGCCAAGTGAAAGCATCGGATGTGGTAATCAACCCTGACACTTTTACCGGTATCAACGAGTCCACAGATGATCAAGAAAAAGTTAGAGAATTATCCAAATACATCAAGAAAACCTTAATAGAAGAGTTTCTAAACACAATCCCAAGTCAAATTGCTGCGTTCGACGGTAAACAATTGAGTGAAACTTTGCACAACTATGGGATCAATTTGAGATATTTGGGGTACATTGCAACCCAAGTCGCTGAAAGGCAACAAGAATTGGAAGATGAAATTGCCAAAACTATTGAAATCAACACGGCTGAATCGACAAAGAGAGTCGAAGAACGCGCGGCTAAAGAAAAAGAAGATGCTGCTAGAAAGGCAGAAGGAAAAGAAACAGAGAATGATAGGGAGGCTTCAGAAAAATCTGAGGAGGAAGAAGTGAAAGAGGAAACTAAAGCTACTTATGAGCCAACTGTTGCAAACTATGCTGCCACACACAACGTTATCGTGCAGGAGATGATTGCAAGAGGTGTGAAACATCTTTTGCGTAATATTTCCAACTCTATTCCACTTCACTTAATTCCAATGTTCGTCGTTCACTTTCACAATTGTTTATTGGGTAGTAAAATCAACCCTACACCAAAAGCATCAATTGACGAAGACTTGAAGGAGTTTTACCCAGCCTCTGCTTATGAGTTTGTCAACTTAACCTCTGAAACCGTCTTAGGATTGGTGAAAACTGAAGTTTTTACTCGATTTAGATACAACTTGCCAGAAAATTGGATAGATGAAATTAAACCCACACAAATGTTGAGAGAAATTGCCATCAAATGTGGTATTCAATGGAGAGCACAAGACTACGCCTTCACTCATGAGCAATTTGAATTGAACAACAAGGAGGATCTTACTAAACAGACCTCCAATAACAAATCCAAGAAAAAGAACAAGAAGGAGTCAAATGTATCTGTTGCACCAGTGGTTGAACGTGATTCAATTTTTGTTGCTGATGACATCGTCAGTTTCATTCCAAAGATCAAGGATTCCAGTTATAAATCGTTGTTAATCGATGAGATTTTTGGCACTGCTAGAGCTCATATTGCCGAGGACAATCGCGATGTAGGTATTGCCATCTTGAACGATTTGATTAACATTCAAGAACAAATTTATGGAACCGTCAACCCAGAAACCGCTAAATTTTATACCTCGGTTTCACAAGTCTATGGAGAGTTGGGTTTCGAAGTTGAAGCTGCTAAACTTGCACGCAAAGCGATTATCCTTTGCGAAAGATCGCTAGGGTTTGATAGCGCCGAGACGATCAACTCTTACATGAATGCTGGATTTTATGAATCAGTTAATTTGAATATTGTTAATTCTATGAGATTATTCGAACAAGCAGTTTCTACGCTTTGTTCTGTTTATGGTGCTGATCATCCTGCTTTCATTACCACCTTATCCAACCTTGCCGACAATTTGTCTCGCGCCAAATTGTATGATAGCGCAGTTAAGTTGTTTGAGAGAGCTCTAGAACTCTCGAAAACAATCAATGGTGCTGTCAGTGAAGTTACTGGGATTATTGTGTATAGGTTGGCCAATGTTTTGATCAATTCTAACAAGATTGAAGAGTCGCTCAAATTGTTTTCGTCAGCCAGTGACATTTTCACCAAGGTCATTGGTGAGGATGATTCATTGACCAAGGAGGCAAACAAAGGTGCTGTTGGTATTGCCACTTACTTGGATTATTTGAAGTTTGAAGAACAGAAGAAGAAGCATGAAGTTGCTGCGTCCACCAACAACAAGGGTAGAGTGAAGTCGGCCCAAGAGATTGCCGATTCTTCGAAATTGAATAAAAAACAGTTCAAGAGTAATACCAGCACCAAAAAGAACCTGGTTGCCCAACCCGATCCAACTATCAGTTCCAAATCTGTCGATGAAATCATGAAGTTTATTGAAGGTGGTTTACCCAAGAAGTCGTCGAAAAAGAAGACCAGCAAGAAATAATCATCAAAATAGAACAAAAAACAACATGTAAATACTTGTATATATCTTGAAAAAATAAGCACCTTAGATTGTGTTGCATGATTCTACTTTGTCAAATGATCTGTCAGGTGTGACCCTGCTAAAGTTATCGACTGATTACATTTATAGCGAAATCATGCCAATTGATCACTATGCACAGCGTCGCCCATATGCCACATCATTGATAGAACAAACCAGCCCATTTCTGATCTAAACGAGACAAGAAATACCCCAAAATGAACACACGCACCCTATGCATTGGTCATTACCTTTTGGGTGATAGTAACAGTAACATTCTCCCCAAACGAACCAAGAGCTCCAACTTTGTGGTTTATTTTCTGCGTGGTTTTAGCTGCAAAAAAATCGCAGCGAAAAGATCGCAAACGTTTCGCAGCACAAATCTCGCAAACACTATAAAACAGTTGTCGGGTCGCTGACATTGAGAATTATTCTATATCAAATACAATGTGTTCTACTAATTGTTCTACCAAATGTGCTTCTGCTGCTTCTACTTGTCAATGCACAAAATGTGTGTGCAAAGACTGCACTTGTTCCAATTCTAAATGCAACTGTTAGTTTAGTGGGTTTATATATGGGTTAATAAAACGGAGATTTTACCAGACTTGTAGAGGAGCTTAGTTCATCCTTGATATCATTAATATGTACGCGAAGAAATCTATAAACAACTCTATGAATGTATATGTTGCGATTATCAAACTTCTCAGTACATTATTCCACCATTGCATTATACGTGGATGTAGACTTCATCACAATACAACCACGACTTCTTATTCCAGTAAGAATCCTAGCGATCAATCAAAAGTTTGGTATTGTTGTCATCATTATTCGTCCTTTTTGGATTCGGGCTTTTTTTCTTCGTAAACATCCTCAAATCCTTGGGTGGTGGTTGAATCTGAATCGTAATCAACCACGCCTTCGTCGGTCCATCTCACAAATATCTTTTTGATAAAGTGGTCGTCACGCTTGATCAAGTACTTCAACTTGTTCTCAACCAAGTTCAATTGTTTCAACGAATATTGTTTGTTTTCTAAAGTAGATAACCAAAGGTACACGTTGGTATTAGCACCCGATGTCAACACCGATAACCGTTTCATTTGAAATTCTGACAAATCACTATTCAACGCCAATTCTGACTCGACAATCTTGTTGACTTTATCGTAGGTCTCCATGCCCGGTTTCTCCCCGCGATCAATCAATTCGTTCCACGCGGTCTTGAACGACCCCCAACCAGCTCTGATAATGAGAATCGACACTGCTATTCCACCAATTGAGTCCAACCAAGCGATGTTGAACATGACCCCACCGGTAACGGTTAACAACGCCACAAACGCCGTCATGGAGTCAATACGGTGGTGCCAGGCATTGGCAATCAACACCTTGGAATTGGTTTTCACAGCAATGGCCATAGTTTTCCGAAACAAGACCTCCTTGACGATGATAGAAGCTCCTGCAAGCCAAGCAGCATTTATATTGGGCACTTCACGTACGTGTTCGACGTGCGAGTGCGCGTGGTCGGCGTGGCCCGCGTGTTGGTGGCCATGGTGGTGCTCGACCGCTTTTGGTTCTTCAGCGCCAAAACTATGCGAGTGGCCATGGCCTATTTGCACTTGCGACACAATATCAAACATGTAGGCGGGCAAGGTGAACTCGAATACTTGTAACAAACTGGTCCAGCCCACGGAAATACCGGCAAAGAGCAAAATCGACGACACCAAAAGCGAGCCCACCGTTTCAACCTTACCATATCCTAGAGGAAAATTGGTCGCATTACCCACTTTGCTCGACACATTGACTGTGGCCAATGTAAGGAAATCGGCAAACATGTCCGACACCGAATGAACAGCGTCGGCAATCAACGCTTGCGAGTTGAAGTAGACACCACCCAACCCTTTCGAGATTGCCATTGACACATTGACAAAGAGCCCGATCCAAGTGATTCGCACTGCTGGGTTTGACTTGATTGACTCGAACGACGTCGAGAGTAACTCATTTGGTTGGTGATGTGAATGGGAATGCCCAAAGAGCGACGTGTGTGAATGGTCGTGATCATGACCTTCGGCATGGTCATGACTGTGTTCATGACTGTGTTCCAGAGATACTGGTTCATGGGTATGTTTGTGTCCATCGGCCACCCCATCGCCAACACTCACCCCCACCAGCTTCAGCAATCGGTCTGGGTTCGCTATATTCATTCTTGGGCTTGAACTCATGTATGATCTCGGGTACACTGCTAGCAAAGGTCTATTCCACGTACAATTCCTAAGAAAATGCCTGGTAACAAAAATCATCGACTATAAAAAGTTGGCAATCGTCAAACAACTAAATCAAACTAACAACACAAAAATATTCACTCACCACACAATGAGGTCTATATAGTGCACAAGTCTATAACAAAAACCAACTAGTTCCCACGTATACTCACAGGGTACAAATTCAGACAAAGTCTAACGGTGCAACTCTAACTCCCATCACCCAGGTAATTTTCTGCTGCTTAAACCCGATAGTTTGAAACTTTGTTTCCCCATCAAATCTCGCCATTAACAACATTAGTAACTTGGGGCTGGTGATAGGACGTAGCGAACAATGGCATTGTTAAAGAAAATGACAGTTACTGGGGCGAGGTGAGGGTTGTGTATTAGTGTAGGTGAATCGATGTTACAAAATAAATATGGTGATAACAGACAATAACGAATCTAAATCGCGATAGTAAAGCACATCATACCAGTTGTGTGACTTATCAGTATATCTTTGCAGCTGCTTCACTGTGCTGGTGAAGTCATTCATCATTAGTGATGCCATGTAACGACTCGAAGATGTGTAGACTCTGAACCTGACATTACACGCTTGTGACTAAATGTGACTGTGTTATGTCTGCACGGATAGTAAGGCGAGTGGATAATGGACGATGATGGAAGACCGATTCGACTATGTGTTGAGCATGTCTCTGAGATGTAAAGGAGTTTTATTTTGTAAGCTCTGGGTGTTTGTAGTAGCACTCGAAGTAATATCAGCATTTAGGACAACCCATGCCAGTAGACGCAGATTGGTTGCAACTAGCTTCTCATGCGTGTGACAAGTGTAGATACCATTGACAATTTGAGTGGTTCTTGATGCAGCGACAGTATAAAAGTCCTGTCATTTGATAGAATTCTAGTGTTCTGCCTCGACCTGGCGGTTTCGGCGAGTTCAGCTGAACAACTGTTGCACCATCGACGTCGCTGACTGTGGCACGGTATCCACTTTTGTCTTCTCTTCGGTTTGGTGCTGTTGGCGCGATTGGATCAAGAGGTCCAACCTGCTTGTTAGCAACGATTTGGTCTGCGACTGGAACAAGTCGTACTTGAGCAAGTTGGTGGGCTTGCGTATGTGCATAAAGTTGCACCGTTCACTTCGAGTACAGGTGTTGGTGTCGTAGGCGCGGCAGTTGGCGTCGACAAAGTTGTCGACGGGGGATAATTCGCAATGGACGGGCTTCATGTTGTACCAGCAAGTATTAAGGTCCATGACGGCCTCGATCGCCAGGTCCATCGACACATATTTCACATAGACATTTCCGTTCAAATGGTTATTGTCGTTTTCACACACCACCATGCTTTTAATCTCGCCATAGCTGGCAAAGCGTACAAAGATATCGCGGTAGAACTGATCAAAGTATTCCTGGAGCTGCTTGGGATTGAATTGTTCCGAATCGTTCTTGTTCAATTTGGGATTCTGGTACAAATTCGGTAACAAGATCGTCAGCGACGATACTGGCTTCACATGTTTTCGCGAGCACTTCTCTCCGTGTCGACATGCACCAATCTTCTCGTAGAAAGTACAGATACTCTTGTCGTTGTTCCTGTAACTCATGACAAATAAACCGTAGTTCTATTATCAACACCAATTTCGCATCGCACTTTTGCCCCAGTGAGTTTTGGGTGCAAATATCAAATTGGTACCAGCGTAAAAGGTCTAAAACAGAGTCGAGGGTGCTATACAGACACAGACATAGCGGATAGATGCAATTAGTACATCTTAAACTACTACCACCTGATTTCACCTAATCTACAATCCAACTAAAGTAAACAAGTCGATTCTGCTTGAAAAACCTGGCAACCACCAACACTTTGGAAACTCTAGCCAGTACAATTCAAGACAACTCAATTCCCATGCTAGTTCATCCACCATCTCTCTGTTTCGCCAATACTGTCAAAGCGATGGCTATCTGGGGAAATGCGTGTTTGGCACAATACTTGGAAATTTCCTGTCCTTTAAGAAACGTTTGATCTTGTCAGTAAAGTAGCTTCAACTGAAGGTTTAACGAGGTTGTAAGAGCGCAATTGGTACCGATTGCACTTGGAATTGGTATTGAGAACTCAATTGAGAACTCAGCATTTGAATTTTTCGGTTTTGGAGGTGGTGTGATATGATTTTCACCTCGACTCCCATGAGATGGTTGTTGCAGCTCGCATTGATAGTGACACATGTCATAGGGTTGGTGTACTTCCTTAGAGGATTCTTCCCCTCGAAAGTGGTGTTGCCCGGCCGCAACACATTCTACTCCGCCAAATCACCTTTTGGTGATGGTAATCCCAATGAAGCCCAATTCGACAAGGTGATAGTCATGGTGGTGGACGCCATGCGTTCGGACTTCTTTTACTCACAAGAAATGTCGGAGATGACCTTGCTCCACGACTTGATCAACCAGGGGACAGCAATCCCCTTCACCGCGTTCGCGAACCCACCCACCGTCACCTTGCCCCGATTGAAAGGTATAACCACAGGAGGCACCCCCAGCTTCTTGGACGCCATCTTGAACATTGCCGACGATAAAGATACGTCGCAAGGACTCCACAACCAGGACAGTTGGGTCCAACAGTTTCAAGCCAAGGGCAAAACCATAAATTTCTACGGCGACGACACCTGGATCAAATTGTTTCCCAGCTTGTTTGCCAAGTTTGAAGGCACAAACTCGTTCTATGTGAGCGACTTCACCGAAGTCGACAACAATGTCACCCGACACTTACAAGACGAGTTGAACACCCACGACTGGGACGGGTTGATTTTGCATTACTTGGGCCTCGACCACATCGGCCACAAGGGAGGACCCCACTCCAAGTTCATGAAGCCGAAATTGCAAGAAATGAACCAGATCTTGCACCGACTCTACAACTATGTCGAAAAATCAAACCAGAGAACCTTGATTGTGTTGTTAGGCGACCATGGCATGAATGAAATCGGGAATCATGGCGGATCCAATATCGGCGAAGTTAGCCCGGGTTTGACTCTAATCTCGCCCCAGTTTGCTAAATTGAACTTGCAAAATCATGCACCAGCACCCGAGCGCGCAGACTTTGCCTACTACAATCAAATCCAACAGATCGACTTGGTGCCAACATTGGCAAGTTTGTTAAACTTCCCAATCCCCAAAAACAACCTTGGTGTCATCACCAAGAATATCTTGCCCTTGTGGAAACCACAGCAACAAACTCAAGTGTTGTGGGAAAATTGTCAGCAATTGATGGATTTGTACATCGCTAAATACGGTAGTGCTGGTAATGACGAGATTATGAAATTGTATGCATCTTTGAATGATAACGAGCACACTATTGAAGACTACTATCGATTGTTGAACCAGGTCCAGCAGATTATGGCAACTTCGTCGTCAAATTACAACTTTACCGATATAACTAGAGGTTACGCCATGGTTGGCGTGTCGCTACTTTTTGTTTTTGCGTCATTCAATTACTATTTCTTCAAGGTATCGTCGACTCCTCGCCTGTTGGTTATCTTTTATGAACTGTTTGCATTCATATATTCGCTTCACTTTCACGGATCTTCGTTGATCGAAGAGGAACATCATATTTGGTGGCTTCTCACTATCATTAGCATTGTATTTCTTGTCGTATTTGCTCGAAACTCCACCCCAAGGAAAACTTATTGGGCATATGGTTTACTATTGATGGGGCTACGTATATTGAAATCGTGGAATAACAGTGGTCAAAAATGGACATCGAAAGGAAAGCTTGGAATCTACTTGTTGAACCAAAGTCAAGAATTGTTATGGATTTTGATTACGTTGACGTATTTCTTTTCAGCCGCTTCGATCAACTTTCAAGGAGACTACGCTAAATGCTTCAATTTTTTGAATGTTGGGAAATCTACCACAAGAGATTTCCATCAGATTGGGTCATTATTCTCGTTCATCCTTGTGTTTGTTGGAACTTCAGTATCCTACTCATTCAAGTTGTTACAATACTACAATGATGGGAACGAGGTCCCGATAATTATGAAATGGCTTCTCGGTTGGATATTGGCAGGATACGAGATTCCCGTATTTGGTGACAATTTTGTAGATCCTGGCCTGAAGTTGCAATTGCAGAGTGTGTTGATATCATTATCTCAAATTGCCGTCTACTTCATGATGATCATGCTTCTTGTTCGTTTAGTTCTTGGAAGATTTACCAATCGAAAGGGTGGTTTGATTACAGATGTTACAAACATTGCAACATTATATTTACTCCATCATACCAGGCAAGAGAACATTCCAATGTTCTTGGTTTTCGCTTTAATCAAATACTCATTCACCAGAATTATAGTCACGTCAAATCTCACAGCTAATGTGGACCAGATTATTTTAATAACAACAATGTTCACGCTATGCTTACAGAATTTGTCCTTCTTTTCATTAGGGAACACCAATCTGTTGGCAACCGTTGATTTAGCCAATGCCTACAATGGAATTCAAACTTACGATGTTTACATAGTTGGAGTCTTAACGTTTATTTCTAGTTACGCCGGGCCTATATACTGGTCTTTCTCCTCTTTACAGATTATGTTTGAGCCAACCACGATACTTTACAAGGAAAACACCAAGGACTTGACATACTTCAATTTTTTGAAGCAATCGATTCTTTTGATAAAATCAAATGCTTCATTATTATTCTATGCTATTGCTGGTGTTGGATTGATTGGCTCTTGTATAAATTTGAGATTCCATTTATTTATATGGACTGTCTTTTCACCAAAGCTTTTATACTTTGCCAGTTGGTCCATACTCATGAACTTCATGGTTGATTTGTTCATTGCATTGATAGTGCTTTTAGTACTGTACTAACGTTGATAGAAATAGAGACATAACGCCCCCAGAATAAATATTTATTAGTTCAAATCACTGTAACAATGGATCACGGAAATGGGGTTGATTATTAATGAATTTCTGAGCTCTTCTATCGTTGACATCTTCACGCTTCTTTTGATTACTCCACGCTCTCTTCGTTTGGGCTAATTCTTGTCTATCTCTAACCGTCAACATTGCTCTGGTTTCGGCAGCGATAACTGTACCTTGACCTTCGGTCAATACTCGTTCAGGGGCCAAGTTTTGTCTATAGTATCTCTGGAATTGACGATGCCCCAATACGGTACCAGACGGCAACACAAGATCGTAGCCATCGCGATAGATGGCGTCGTGTTCGGCTGAAGGTAAGTCATCGTCACTGTCGTCATTATCATCCCCATCATTGTCATCACCCGAAACGTCTTCCCAGTCCTCCTCGTTGGTATTTTCATTTGGAATCACATCATCGTAAGTAGATGAAAAGTCGTAAAACTTTGATATTTCCAATTTTTCATCTTCCGATTCGTAGGGTATTCTCATGTGTCTCTTTTGTTTCATGTGCTCTCTAGCAGCTTCGGCGTTCTTTCCCTGGTAGTTACAGCTGATACAAAAACCGAAACTGATTTTTTCCCCGAGGTAGCTGATCAAACCTTCCTTATCTTCGAGGTAGGTTTGTTCAGGGATGTACAACCCGTAATTCTTGAACATGTGTTCGATATTCTCCTCCACAGTATCAAAGTTTTTATTTGCCTTTGGATGCGAGAATAAACAGGTTGTCGGTTTGATTTCAATTCTATTTGCAAGTTTCTCTTGATACAATTTCTCTTCCAATTGTTCTTCCGTCAACTCTGATTCGTCTGAAGCTTGAATTTCAGGATCCAACTTGACTTCTTCCACTTGCTCCGCAAGATCTTCTACTTGTTTATCTTGATCTTGAGTTGAGGTCGCTGGTATTTCACCATTCTTGATCTTGACCATCATTGCCTGTTTAGCCATCTCCAATATCTGGCGTCTCTTTTCTTGTATAGCTTCCTTCTCCTTTCTGCGTTGTTCTTTCTTTGTCAACTGTTTCTCAACCGTCTTCTCGTCATCTTCAGCCAAGTTTACTACCTTGGCGTTGAACATGGCTTCATCGATTGGTGGTAGTTGTGCCACTCTCCTTTTTAGATTATACCGGTGCCAGTCACCTTTCATATGTGTACGCTGGCTCTCAGCAGCTGGAAACTCCAACCCACAGGTGTTGCAAGTAAACATAGTGTGGCAGTTATACTTCGATCGGGTCGATTACTAAATCGCTTTGGTCGTAAAAATTGTGAGATGAGGATGAGCGTCGTGCATACATCGATGGCAGTTGGTAATTTTCATTGACGATTCGTAAGATAGGCCCTTAAGATGACTACAGCGAAGGAAGGGGAGGACTATAATGATGTCTTACCCAGTGTGATGCAGACCATTCGAGCTGCTTCTTCTTTGGCGGCGCAAGACGTGAATTTCTACTCGTCGATCGATGCCAAACTCGGGGACCAGATCAACAACTCGGGGAAACATCTAGTGGAATTGGCGAATAAGTTGATACAGAACAGTGGAGATGCCAACAGCGACACAGAAATCAAATTTGGCAAGGAGAATATATCGAGCGAGTCGAATTGGAAACCAATTTCTGATGTGTTGGACGGGATATTCGAAAAGATTGATATAGCATTCGACCGGGCCCAGAAGAAACCGGTGAACCAAGGTCAATACACATATTTGGAAGAATCCAACGATAATTCACGATCGACCGGTAAAAGGGTGAGCAAACCACAAGCATCGTTCAAAATACCGATTGACAATACAGAACAAGAACCATTTAAACCCAAGATAACAAGTAAACCAAATGCAATTATCCCGTTTGCTCAATCGGTAGAATTGGTACCAGCTTCTACAAGCAATAACGACGAAGATGCAGTCATAGACCCACCACACTACCCACAACCATACGACTACGAAATAGACCATCAGCCATACCCAGACTCAATATTGACAAAGTCAGACCCTATACCGTTCCACGATTGGTCTTCGACCTCGGCCATCTGGGTCGATAACATTGACACATTGAATGAAATGATTGATAGCTTGCAAGGGTGCACCGAGATAGCGGTCGACTTGGAACACCACGATTACAGAACATACTATGGTTTGGTGTGTCTAATGCAAATATCAAACCGAGACCAGGATTGGATTGTCGATACCCTAGCTTTGAGGGACGACTTGTCCAAATTGAACAAGATTTTCACCGACCCCAAGATTGTCAAAGTGTTCCATGGTGCGTTCATGGACATTATTTGGTTACAACGTGATTTGGGACTCTATGTCGTGTCACTATTCGATACCTTCCATGCTTCAAAAAAGCTCGGCTTATCAAGATTCTCGTTAGCGTACTTGTTGGAGAATTTCGCCAAATTCAAGACCTCTAAGAAATATCAATTGAGTGATTGGAGAATAAGACCATTGCCAGCATCAATGTTGGCATATGCAAGATCAGACACCCATTTCTTACTCAACATATTCGACCAATTGAAAAACAAACTATTGGAAAATGAAGATGATAAAATGAAGCAAGTTCTCTACGAGTCGAGACAAGTGGCGAAAAGACGATTTGAATACACCAAATTTAGACCGCAAAGTAATGGCAGTTTGGTTTCATGCCCAGTCATGGCATCGAATCCCAAAGAACCATACTTATCAATAATGACACAATACAACATCCCCTATTCGTTGAAACCTATGGTTGAGGTTCTATACAATTGGAGAGACGTAATTGCCCGTAAGGAAGACGAATCTGTACGATACGTGATGCCAAATCAATTACTAGTGAATTTGGCGACACTCAACCAACCGATTGACGCTCAAAAAGTATTAAATGTCACCAATTACGTTACCGAGTACGTCAGAAGTAATGCACAAACGTTAGCAGAGTTGTTGGACGCTACGTCGAAGGAGCTTGAACAAAATGACTGGGAGTTGGTCGATAAATGGAACGATCAACAAACTAACAATGGTGATGTCGATATCAACGACTTGAATGAAACTACGATTGTGACATACTATGACAATTTTGAGAAGTTGTTACGACAGGATAATGAATTGCTTCAAAACGAAAGTTTCGATTTGATCAATGAAAATTCGAAACTTTTCAGCGACATTCTAACCAAGGACAATGTCACCTTGGAGTTCAATGTTGAGGCTAATGAGGTCACTAAACATGAGTTCAATAAGGTGATTTTAGAACGATTCAACAAGTCGCGTGCTAGTTTACAAGAACTCGACGATAGCTTGAAAGTCGAAGTGCAAGAAGAATCTACTCCAGAGATACCCGAACCCACTGAAGTAACCCCACCGCAACCAGAAGAGAAGAAGCCATACAAAGAAGATCAAAACGAAATCATCACGCTTCGAAAGCGTGATACTCAGTCTCATCAACAAAAGAAACCCAGTGCACCCACAGAAATCAAGGATGCGGTTGATTATACCAGTGCTGATAAGATATTGCTCGATGTCAAACGTAATTTCAAGGATAAAACTAAAAAGAAACGATCGTTTGATCCATACATGAAAGAGTCAGAGGGCCCAAAACCTGCGAAAAAGAAGCAGCGTATGAATGCTGGTAAAACTTCCACGTTCTTGAACAAGAAAAAGTAGATTAAAGGTATATATCATTAGTTACGACGCCCAATAAACAACCAAAGCTTATGGCTTTTTGCAGCATTTCAAATGTGTTGAATTTTCGATGATCGCGACTGAATTTCAAACAATTTGTTTGACAACCAGTTTGAAGCTACGAAGACCAGCTTGATCTACGAGCATCAGGCGTGTTGAAGAAGCAGAGATAGTGACTATGGCTTTACCACCACATCTACAACTGAGCTTGATGCCAACAGAGTTGAATTTTTTGGCCGAAAATGACTTTATCACCATTCTACCGAGATACTCAATGAAGAAGTTGGACTTGATTGGGGTATGTAAACGAGATATTAAATCAAATATGAAGGTATGGGATATACTAACTATTTCTCCAGTATAAGCTACCGGCGTTACGAGCTATGAGACGTGAACAGGTTCCATTGTGGATTGCCCTAATTTTGAAGTCTCGAGATAAATGTAATATAGTGCCACCAGAGTGGTTGAAAGTGCAATATTTGAAAGAGAAATTCGATGAAGAAGTTAAGAAACCGCATCAATTCAGCAACTTACCCATGAATTGGTTAGAAATTTCGAAAATTCTTTTGGCTCGAGCTAGCGATGATTTGGAGGACCCGTCCCACCAGTTAAGGTCCATAATCCAAGACTTACGCGAAATACGATTAATTAAATCGAGGAAAGGGTTGAAGGAGTTAAATGAGTCAAATATTCAGTTAAATGGTTTGTCTTTAATGGAAATCAATGAGATTAGACCGTTTGTCCTCCAAGTCATGAACAAATTGCGCAAGTTGCACGACACTACAATAACCACAACTGCCAACACTGCAGACAACGCGGTCGACGTGTCTGACGAAGAAGATTACTAGCTGCAAAAGTTATCGGGTCATAATATGTCTGAGCGAGCACCATACTCTAGAACTGTTGGACCAGGTCAATGTTGTGATGTATAATTTAGGTGCTGGAAGGTATTCGTCACCTCCTAACACCGTACAGTGATTCATTCATACTCGTGTTCAATCATTGAGTCAGTGATTCAAGATCCTGCATGAACTAAAATTCTCTGCTTCAACCAAGTCAAAATTGAATCAATATTGAAGTATTGAAGTTTATGAGTAAACTCAAACAGTTGAACAAAGAGTTTATATCCAACCTCAAAACACATAAAATCACCACCGATGCCAAACGGAATTTAATCCTCTCGATTCTCAAATCCACAACCACGAAGAGGGAAGCGAAAAACTATCTAAACAAATATTTGAATCAATTCAATTTCAGTGACATAAATTTCAAGAACACAATACCTGGGAATGATTTATTGGACAAGGAGAACCAAAGAGATTTATTTATAAACCGTTACCTCAACAAGCAAAACCCATTTGTCAATATATACGACGAAGACGAAACCAAGCTAAGCAAGATACCATTGAGATTGGCGATATTCAAAATAAAGTTTGTGACAATCAAGAGAAACGAGTGGAATGGAATAGCTGAGACTTTCAAGCGTTTGGTTCAATTGGGCGTGTCGCCTATCATAATTCTAGATTATGACCACTTACCTTCTGATAATTTCAAGTATAACGAGCTTTACATGATTAATCAAGTCAACAAAATCATGAGGTACTTGAACTCGCCTGAGGATGACTCGTTGAAGACTACACCTTTGAGGTCGCTCTTCACCAACCATAACGGCCAACCGGTCGTGAATGGTTTGGAGCAATTGTTGATTCCCCTTTATCAAGGAATAATACCCATCATTCAGCCAATCATCTTCAATCCTAAAACTACGTTTCAGGAGTTTCTTGGATCCGACATGTTACTCCAAGGTTTGTGTGAATCATTACTTTCATCCACCGATCTCTTATCAATCGAGAAGATTGTGTTTGTGGATCCCATAGGAGGCATTCCCTCCATTGAGAGAAACGAAACTAGTCATGTTTTCATCAATCTTTCCCAAGAGTATGCTGATATCATTTCGGAGCTCTACATTGGACACATCAAACCATCACTCCGATCACTGCATTTGAGTAATTTGCATTCCATGAATGATAATCTATCCATGATTGCATCTGTTACTGGCTCCAGCGACTCCACGGGTATTATTACTACGCCGACAATATTGTCAGTTAGCAACGATGAAATGAACCCCATAATATATAATGTTTTGACTGATCGACCTATAATTTCCTCCTCGTTACCAAGCTCATCAATGCGAACTCCGGAATTATCGACAACGATTATCAAAAAGGGTGCCAGCGTTGAGATATTCGATGGAGACATGTATCCTGACAACTTCACCTTGGAAGCTTTATTCAAAGACGGACTCGTTGATAAATCGAGATTGATTGAATTGCTAAACGACTCATTTGGCAAAAAACTAGATGTCGATAGGTACTTGGCCCGAGTGTCTGAAAATTTGGCCACTTTGGTGGTGATTGGGGATTACGATGGTGTGGCCATTATCACCTGGGAGGGCCAAACTGAAAAAGTGGCTTATTTGGATAAGTTTGCCATAGCCAAAAGAAACCAAGGATTACCAGGTTTGGCAGATATCATCTTCAAAGTCATTCTCCAAGCACATCCGCAAGAGTTACTTTGGCGATCTCGAAGGAACAACCCAGTGAACAAGTGGTATTTTGAGAGATGCTGTGGCTCGGTAACCCCAGAAAACTCACAGTGGAGAATCTTCTTCACCGGAGATCTATTCGATCGCAAGATCAACCGGAATAAACTCAAGAAAGCCGACACTTTCGACATTGGCGAGAAGGTTAAACAATACAACGCGATATGCGAGTCGATACCTCCATCCTTCATCGGTTGACGTCTCATCACACCTATATACATTAATACTTTAATAGAATTTGCCATTGCATTTAACACATGTCGGCGCTAAATCTGGCCGATCTCGCGTTTAGTGAGGTCCGAGATATTTCAGCCCAACAGAATAGCAAACTTGCAGCAATTATAAACCATGTCTTCTTCTGAAATAAGACAACGTCATCCAGGAGGCAAGACCAACAACGCCAGCGGAGTCGCTATTCAAGTCGACGGGGTTGAAATTCTGGTGGATGAAAACAGTAATGTCGACCGATTATACTTTTATCATGAGGTTGATACCTGGCAACAAGATAATCATTACATCAGGTCTGGATACGTCAAGCATACCAATAGCTTTTGGAAGTCTATCAAGTCATTGGGGTATGTGCACAACGAGACCGTTAACGTTTATTCGCACTTGATACCTTCATCAATCACCTTGCTCTTGATTTGGTACTACTTGAACAATCACTTAAAAATCTACGATAATTATCTTGGAGTATGGGAGAAGATCAACTTTTTCCAATTTGGTATGGCGTGCACTTTCTGTTTGTTCATGTCGTCCTTCTTCCACTGTTTCAAATCACACTCCCCCGCAATTCAGAAATTTGGCCATAGATTGGATTACTTTGGAATCGTCATATTGATTACTTGTTCATTGATATCAGTTGTATTGTTTGCTTACTACGACGAACCCGGTTTGAGGAATGGTCTCTGTATGACGTTTTTGGTTTTGGGGTCAATTTGTACGGTCATGACATTGCACCCTAAATTTGCTACAAACGTATACCGTCCAATCAGATCACTCATGTTTATCTTGTTCGGGTTATCTGGGCTCTTGCCAATTGTGTTGGGAATCAACAAGTTTGGCTACGATCAAGTCAAACAACGAACTAACACGACCTGGTTAGTGTTAGAGGGTGTTTTTTACATAACCGGCGCTGTCATGTATGCCGCTAGGTTTCCTGAACGTTTAACCCACCAGGATGAGGACGAACAGACCTTGTTAAGTAATCCAAAACCCGGAATGTTCGACATATTTGGGCATTCTCACCAAATTTTTCATTGCTTAGTCGTGGTCGCCGCATTCTGCCATTGGAAAGCATTGGTTGGTTGCTACGATCAATTACATCTTGTCACCTTACCAGGTATGGCAGTTAAACTCTAGAATAACATTCCGTATAGTTAAAAGTTTGATTTTTGAGAATTTGTAACGTAGTACTCTTTTTTTTAGGTGCAAAATGTTAACGAGTTGATCTGAGGACAAGTGGGAGATTTACATGACAAAAATAACGAGGTTGGTGCTAGTACCTTGCCATGCCGTATGGAAGGGTGGTAATAGACAAGGGTTGGAGCGACTGGAGTGGGAGTTGGCTGACTTTCAAATTGATGGTTTTGATCACATATGTTTTCGAGAACATCTAACACTCGCTTTGGGTTGTGTAGAAGAGGATAATCTGTCGTGTTTGATTATATCAGGGGGACAGACAAAGAAGCAATGTGGTCCAATCTCAGAAGCGGAATCGTACTTTCAATTGGCAACACAATTGATGGGAACCGATGGCTCGTACAAAGATAGAGTAATATTAGAAGAGTATGCACGGGACTCGTTTGAGAATGTGTTGTTCCTGATTTGCAAATTCTACGAGGTCTACGGCTGGTATCCGGAGACTATTACTGTAGTTGGGTTTGAGTTCAAACGAAATCGAATCCTTGATTTGCATTTTGATAAAGCTTTGGGATTTCCAGTAGGTAAGGTTGATTATATTGGCAATTGGCCCGATCCAAAATTGCTATTACTGGATGCTAGGGAGGAATATTTTAGGGAATTAGAACAAAGCGAGCACCAGTTTGGGTATGCAATGTTCGAACAGGACTGGTATGGAATACAATCAAAGTTATCGGCAAAGAGAAGGGCAAGGAATCCATTCGGGAGACAACATTCGTACGATAAAACAAACCCCAAGTTGGCGTCGTTCTTCCACAACCTCGAAAGTAAACAGGACCAGCTTGAAATTAGACGCCAACTGCAAGACGTATTTGCAACCTAACAATTTACCTGGAAATTCATTTCATTATTTACAAAGAACCTTATATAGTTAGTTTTATTCTAATTCACGTCTAATTTTGAGAACCAATATATTTTACAATAAGTGCTAAGCGATTATGCCCCCGATTTCAATGCTCGTCTAGCTTTGACGGCAGTGGACAATTTATGCAACAAATCCACAGTGGCTTCCCAAGAAACACAGCCATCGGTGATCGAGACCCCGTATTTCAACGATTCCTTACCTTTACCAGGTGCGGGCATTGGTTGTTTACCTTCGTTAATGTGGGATTCAATCATGACTCCAATGATGGCGTCCTCACCAGCCGAGATTTGCTGAGCAACGGACTCCAACACTTTTGGCTGGTTGGCAAAGTTCTTTTGGGCATTATCGTGCGAGCAGTCAACCATAAGTTTGATTGAAGGGTCGGTGGATTTAGCAATGGCTTGTTTACAAGCATGCACCGATTCGGCGTCGTAGTTGGTGATACCCTTACCACCTCTCAAGATGAGGAAACAGTGTTCGTTACCCTTGGTGGTGGTGATAGCGGCCATACCGTTTTTAGTGACCCCCATAAAGTGGTGACCTTTGGAAGCGGCTTGCACTGCGTCCAAGGCCACAGTGATACCACCGTCGGTACCATTTTTGAAGCCAATAGGGAACGACAACCCCGAGGCCAATTCACGGTGCAACTGCGACTCCGTAGTTCTGGCACCAATAGCTCCGAAGGAGAGGAAATCGGAAAAGTATTGGGGTGAGATGGTGTCCAACATTTCCGAGCCAATGGGCAAGCCAATTTTGCCAGTCAAGTCGAGGTACAACTGTCTTGAGATGCGCAAACCATTGTTGATGTCGAAGGTGTTGTCGACGTTAGGGTCGTTGACCAAACCCTTCCAACCCACGGTGGTTCTGGGTTTTTCCAAGTATGCTCTCATGACAATGACCAAGTCTTCTTCCAATTCTTCAGCCAACACCTTTAAGCGTTTGGCGTAATCCAACGCAGTGTCTGGGTCGTGGATCGAGCATGGCCCCACAATCACCAAGGCCCTATCGTCTTTACCTTGGATGATTTGCGACGAGTCTATTCTGCCGCGGATCACGGTGGCCAACGACTCCGAGGTCGCTTTGATTTCGTGCTGCAACAAACTGGGAGGAACCAATGGGTCGTAGCCCAAGATTCTAGTATCGTCGTACTCTTCAGGAATAGGGGTGTGTGACATGTTTTATGGACAAGTTTGATTACTTGGAGCAGGACTCAGGTTTATATATTTTTCAAATTTTTCAGCAGGTGTAGATAAAGTGGTGCATATAGCCGCACTACTATTAGTCATAAGTCAACTACAAGACAACAACAGCGCCAAAGTTAAGCAACAACAGAGGTAAGGTGTAACTACAAGCACCACTCAGTTGAGAACACGCCTATTTCGTGGTATTTTTGCACCCATGTCGTTCGGAGTCTGTTGTACACGATTATGCAACTGAGAGATGGTGTTTTGGTGCTCTACTCCCACAGGGTGGGCACACGTTGGAGGGGGGAGGGATGTGAATAGCGATACCCTGTAGTTGGAGTAGTATCAATTCGTATTGTTTTGAGTGGTATCGCCAGTTACCGTTTAAGGTGTAGATAAGACTGGATATATTTCCTGTATACATTATAGTCATATCCATCGCAATTCATAGTATGGGTGATTCAAATCAACAACACCATGGATGATGCTCGATTGATATTCGTGTCGTTCTTCATCTTTGGGTTGCTCAACAACATCTTGTATGTCATTATCTTGTCTGCTGCCATTGACTTGGTGGGGGAGTCCACTCCCAAAGCGGTAGTGTTGCTAGCCGATATACTACCGGCGTTTATATTCAAGTTGGTGTCGCCGTTCTTCATCCACAAGTTGCAGTATAAGTTGCGAATATACGTGTTGGTGACCTTGTCGTGTCTGGGATTGCTCATCATCAGCTTGGTCGCTAGCATTCGCTGGCGTCTTTTCGGCATCACGTTGGCGTCGTTGTCGTCGGGGATGGGCGAAATCACTTGGTTGCAGTTGACGCACCACTACCTCCCCAAAGTGAGCTTGGGCGGCTTTGCCAGCGGCACTGGCGGCGCTGGTATCTTGGGCTCATTCTACTACATGCTCTTGACACTCATCTTCCGGATCGCGTCTTGGAAAGTGTTGTTGTTGTCAGCATTCATCCCGTTTGGGTTTGTAGCCACTTATATGGGGTTGTTGCCGCCGTCCCGTGTTGACGATACCAACTACCAACCAATTCCAAGCGTCGACGACCCGGCAATCATCATTGACGAGCCAATCATCTTCAAGCCATCGAGTACCTGGAACTCGTTCGTGGCCACCATCGACAATATCAAGCCGTTGGTGGTGCCGTACATGGTCCCCTTGACCACGGTGTACATGTCGGAGTACATCATCAACCAAGGGATCTCGCCCACCTTGCTTTTCCCCCTTGCACAAGTACCCCAATGGTTGTTTCAGTCGCATCGCGACATGTATGTGGTGTATGGGTTTCTCTACCAGTTGGGAGTGTTTGTGTCGCGAAGCTCAATCAACTTTGGGATCAGAATAACCCAATTGTACGTGTTGTCGCTCTTACAATTCGCCAACGTCGTGATCCTCGTGGCCCAGTCGAAATATACCTGGCCCTTCCCCAGTATCTGGCCGTTGATGGCATTGATCTTCTACGAAGGCTTGCTCGGTGGGTTCAGCTACATCAACACCTTTATGTCGGTGAGTGAAAACGTCCCCCCTAACGACCGCGAGTTCTCCATGGGGTGCGTGAGTATCAGCGACAGCTTGGGTATTGTGGTTGCTGGCTGCGTAAGCTGGTGGCTAGAACCATACTTGTGTGCCCACCAAGTGAAAAATGGTCAGGATTGGTGCTTGGGCGGTAATTAGAACTAGTTTATACCAGTAGAGTAGCATAATTAAGAGCATACACATTTCGAATTTGACCCAATGCAGATTTTTTTGCATCCAAAATGTGCGGCAACCGAAACTCACTACCAGATTCGTCACCGGCAACAGTTGATTTGAATAGGTTGGCTTGTTGGCATGTTCAGCTTGGTTAATAGAGGTTATGGGTGTATAAGCAAATTGCCTGTACGGTGCTTATCAAATGCTCGAAAAGAAGTAGCGTTTGTGTTTGATATCGATGGGGTTTTGTTGCGAGGAAGAAAGGCAATACCGAGAGCCCCAGAAGCATTGGCGTTGTTGAAGAGCCACAAAATACCGTTTATCTTGTTGACCAATGGTGGAGGTGTGACTGAAGCTCAGCGTGTTGAGTTTGTGTCGTCGCAATTGCACTGTGACTTGAGTCCATTGCAAATCGTTCAATCGCATACGCCCATGAAAGCATTGGCACAAAACAACAACTACTCACGAGTATTGGTGGTGGGTCCAGCGTCTGCACGTGAAGCAGCATTGAGTTATGGGTTCCAAGATGTGTTGATGCCAGTCGATATAGTGAAACAAAATCCGGCGATATCACCCCATCACAAATACTCAACCCAGGAACTAAGTGAAGCGCATGAGATAGACACCAATGTTCCTATTCAGGCAATCTTTGTGTTCAACGATCCCCGTGATATGAACTCGGATCTACAAATCATTATGGACTTGGCCAATTCCCAAAATGGCCAATTGGGCACCCAAAGACGACTCGACCAAGTGACTAATCGGGAAATACCTGCAGTGCCAATAGTGTTTAGTAACAACGACTTGCTATGGGCCAACGACTACAATATACCCCGGTTCGGCCAGGGAGCATTCAGAATCACCATTGAGAGTTTATACCGCGAATTGAACAAACTAGCGCCCAACCAAAAGCTACACCTGACAATCTTGGGGAAACCGTACAAATTGCAATACGATTATGCCCACTACGTGTTGATTGACTGGAGAAATAAGCTCATCAACAATCAAACCCATATCCACGACCAACAAATCTTACCACCTTTGGGCCAAACTCCTCCCAATTCGCCGTTTGACAAAATATACATGGTTGGCGATAACCCGGAATCTGATATCTTGGGTGCCAATTCCAATGGGTGGGAATCAATGCTTTTGAGAACGGGTGTGTACAAAGACCAAGACTGGAACCAAATTGTGGCTCAACCAACGTGTGGTGTGTTTAATGACGTGTTGGATTCGGTCGAGTATGCATTGAAAGCCAATGGGTACTAGGGTTGACCACAGTAGGCAGAGCGATCAATCGCGCTCTGAAAGATGTGTTAAGTGCATGCTACCAAACAGGCTGAGTATATATTATTACATGAGCCCTAGCGACCCATCGAGGCTGCACCCTGGCATAAGCCTCGTCATTTTTTCCTGCTGTTAATATGTGTGTGCTCCCGATAGGTTTTTCTGCCTTACTTTCGGATAAATAACAAGCAAACTATTCTACCAAGTGTAGGCCAAGTAAGAAGATGTATTCAAAATGACTAACAGCAATGACTCTGGAACTAGTCAGATCATGTCAAGTGGACATCCTAAAACTACCAACAAGGAGAATAATGTAACAACCAGCAAAACGGATGACCAGAAGTGTTATTACATCAGACATGCGCTCTTCATGAATACAATGTATTGCCATGTTTCACAAACAATCAACGGCGGTGAAGATCGTTGTGAAGAATACGAAGCAGCCGCGCATTTTGAGAAAAAAGGTGCCGTCCAAAGCTACAATAACATTGAAACTGCAGTTTCGACGTCTGGCTGGATTATCGACAAATATAGCCGGCATTCCAGTTGATGAGGTGAGTTGGAGCATTGGAATCATTGTTGGCAAAATCTGCTACGATAATATCGACGATTTTTCAGATTGATGATGACTTGAGATGGTTGGCAATATGCAGCAAGACAATTGACCCAAATATCGATCCGAGCCAGATATTATATTCCAAGAATCGATCGAGATGAAACTGGGTGGTTTGCTGGTTTTTATGAACAAGTACATTGCACCACTTGTTGTTGCAGGTACATAATCTAAATATAGCTCTATTCCACCGTTGGCGCCCAAGCCTGGTGGAGCGTTGTGAGGCTTTCACAGCAACAGACATTCAAGGCTTTGAGAGTAGTGTTTATTTTCGAGTATCCGGTGATTTGATGCCAATCCCGATGCACATGCATTGATTATCAGCGTTGGGCACCAAAGCCCCATTGATTTCAAGTCTACCAATCTAGCAGATATCTCCGTTTGACTTATTTCATGAAATCCAATGCTTGGTACCAACCATCCAAGCGATCTACAAGTTCCCCCAAAAGTACCCCAAAAATAATGGTTGATTTAAGAGCATGAACGTCTGATGGCGAAAATAAACCATGGTCCATCTCATCTGCAATATTAATATGTAGCAATATTGCCAGTATTACATATCAACCCTAACAACGAGGGTATTATCTACCATATTATTCATCAACTGATATATTTTCCTTTCCCGTCGTAGCATTTCCTTGCTTCGCTCTAGATAAAAGTCAGAAACCTTATTTTCCACCAAACGGTGGACTCAGAGCATTTTATGACCTGATTTCATATCCACGCACACAATGACCCTGTAGTTAAATAACCGTTGTGTTTATGTGTCACCGTCACCGCCTCTGTGATCCGAGTCTGGTGCCGTGCCTTTGTGAAAGCGGCTGCCCATGATAATTTGGAGGACACTATTGTTGTTGGTGCGAAAATAAGTAGAAAATAAAAGGTGCTCCTCCAAGTGGAGAACTTTTAGTCCAGTTTCTTAGTCGCTCTCCAATCATGATTTATTATCTCGGTTGTTGTTTAGTGAGATGGAATCTTAGATGCCAGATAATATCCAACAAACTATCTAGTGACGTGAGAATTGCACTTTAACTCTAATTTAATTTAGTATGTGTATGCGATCTTAGAATCGACACGCAGGTTACGATTAGATACGATACAAAATGATGATGATGGGAAAGTTACATAATCGCTTACATGCAATGAAGTCGCGCCATGGGCACCGGCGCAAATGGGCCGGTGCCTATCGCCAAACAAGATTGGACATTGTTTGTGGCGACATGCAATTAGACGGGCGACTTGGAAAAACTTGCTTCGACACAAGTCAAATATCAACCTCAAACTTCAAAACAGGTGCTTACCTGTAGAAGAATAAATAACATTCTGTGCATAGACGCCAGCTAAATTACAGTCTCATACAAAAAAAAACCTTGATCGCTAGATAACTGGGAGTGGTGTAGCCAAGTCAAGCACCCATCGAAACGACTTCAACTCCGTCAGATACATTTAAGCCCCCCTCAACGGACAATGGTCACAAAAGTTTGAAATTTACCTAGGTTCGATCTCAATGTCGAAAACAATACAATCTCGGGTAAAATTACTACGGGCGCTGGTGGAAACTGGGCAATATTTATTTTGCATTAGTTTAAAGTTAACTTCAATGTATTCAACCGCCATGTTTCGATAGTCTTAGTATTCCCCTGACTAATCTAGATTAGTTCGATCACCCATAGATGTAGGAAACTAACACATGGCGTGATTTTTTGAAACAAGAATCAAGGACACAAAAAGAATATGGGTTGGCCAAAGGGTCAAAAGCTTGGAACTGACTGTGAATCCCGGCCACATATTTTATAAATCCAGACAATAATATCACCTGTGCAAAGTTATTTTTGCGGTTTCGAACGTTATGTCTGGTTATTATTTGTTGGGGAAGTATGGATGCCTGTCAGCAAGTTGATCTGGAAGGGTTTGGTTGCGGATTTCCTGGCGGTCTGTGAACTTTTAGGATTTACAAGGAGCGATTTTTTTTTCGTAGTTATTGCTGTGGGGGCAGTCAAAGGATATCTCTCAGCGCTTGTTCGAATAGACTATACAGAATCTTATATCTACCTCGTTAATGTAGTGAACTTTTACCGATCGTCATGCGATTACTAGATTAAATGGTCTAGCATGAGTGTGAGTAATTGAACGATTTTGCGCTATCATTATCGGTGCGACAGGTCGATGCCTGTCAGTGATGCCGCAGGGTGACCCAGTGACAGCATGTGGGTGGGGTGTTGATGTTTTGGGGTGATGTCTACTTGGTGATGTTTTGGGGTGGTTTTTTTGGGTGAATCCATACATTTGGTGATCTTTTATTTTTGAAAATATAAAACATAATGTTCAATATTTTTATCAGAACAAGATTAACGAAATTTTGATTTGTGCTTAGCTCTTATAAACTGTCAGGTATAACCACAGTGGAGTATTTAGTGTTTGGCAAGCTTTGACGATTACCAATTCAGAAAAATATCGATCTTGGTAGATCTCGACTAATCCTCAAATATACCCAGAAAAGTTGCCAGCTAAATATGCATCGTCAAAAATCAAGGTGAGTCCGGAATTGGTTGAAAAAAAAATGGGCAGGATAGCAGATCCATTATAGGCGGCAACTAATTGTTGAGAAAATCCTCTAACAAAAATGACATAGCTGCGAGTAGCGGAGTGGGTGGTACTTTTCAATCTATCAATATATTAAAGGGCTATGAAGAAGTAAAATTCTAACTAAAAGAAAGACTGTATAATTCTATTAAGTTGCATTCATACTCACGGGGTATGAATAATCGTAACACATAAAGTACCAACCAAATCAATTAGTGGCGGATCAAGGGCATTGGTTGCCTGTAGTTGTAATGCAATTGGGAATGTACTTGTTGTGGACCTAACTGAGAAACATACATTGAATTGCCCAATTGATTTGATTTCTTGATTAAATTTTCATTCAACAAATGTTTCTTGATTGATATTCTCCGACCATTCTTACCTTTGGTGACTTTGTTGTTCAACACTTCTTCAGCAGCCAAGGCAGCACCCTTACGTTTCACCAATTTGGCGTGAAATAAGCCGCAGGCGTTGCAGAGAGTTCTGACACCATTGGGTCCTCGTCTCCATTCTGGGGTTTCAGTAGTGCCGCATCTATGGCATTTGTTAGTGGGACGGTTGATTACTTCAGGTACCGCGTACTGAATATTAGCCTGGGGCTGTTGTGGTAAATGCTGAGGCTGATAATATACGGGTTGGTAAAACATAGCCGCAGGTTGAGCAGCAGCGGCATGTTGAGCTGGTGGTGGTGGGCCATAGTTGGCAGTATTGTTGGGGTATGGGTAGTATTGGTAATTGCTCAGCTGCACCGGCACTGATTCGTATTGAATAGTAGGTGACAATTTTGGTTTGCCGGTGAAGACATAGTTGGAGGGGGTAGTCTGTGGATATCGGAATGCTGGAGTGGATATCGCAGGCAATATCCTTGATTTGTCATTCAACTTTGGTGACGAGTTTGATGAAGAAGACGAATCATTTATGGGTGATTTGGATGTCAATTCGTTTATCGATGGTAATCTTATACGTTGTGACATTGATGGGAAATGGGAAAAAAACTAAGGTTGAAGATTTGGCAAAAAGTTAAGTAAAGGAACAAGATTTCCAGTGGGTGCAATTGGGGGATTTTTCGTGATTTATATATATAATCTGGAAACTTGACTACAGATTTATTATCTACTAACTTAATTTGTAGAAAATTACTACATTTGAATTTGGTTCTATGCAACATATTATTTTTTTAATGCCACATTTTATTATGAAACTTAAACTGGGCTTGATATTTTCCACCAGTGAAACATGTAAAATGGCCCAATTCAGACTTTATCCTAAAATTGTATCTTGATGCAAACTCTAAAATTTTAGAGTTTTGATATCATTTTCAACACGGAAACAGGGTGGAGTTTGTGCGGGACAAGTACAGAGAGTTCCCGTGAGCATTTTATGCCTAAACCCATCTTTCATTGTATTGAGATCATTATACCCATTGTTGAAGCCATGGCTTTATCAGCGCAAACCAGATGAAAACGGATGTATTTCCGTGAGCACTGGCGGTATCGATGCGATTCACATAATTATGCATTGGAAGTCAATCTATTTGAAATATTTTTGCCTTTGTCAACCTTTACAGGTTTAGGCGTATAATAAAATATGATTTGGAAACAGTTCGTTTACACGTGTGATCACTTAACCGAAAACCCATTGATGTGAGTTGACTCTGAGGGGTCAAACTGGTGTCCTGGTGGGACTCATTGTCGCGGGTGGCCTTGGCGCCTACGAATTTTTACAAGTAAGTAATAACAATTTGCAACTTACTCACTAGCTAATTGTACCTTGCTGAGTGTGGTGGGGGTTCATTTTATGTTGTGGATCATGAGATGAAAAATCTCGAGATATCATCGTTGATCACAAGATTATTATCACCAAGCTACCAGGGCTTGCTTAAAACTTTATATAGGCGTTTAGCCTTTATTGTTTGCTTAATGCCTATTGGTAGCTTGAGGTCAGGATCTATTGATCAACCATCATGACAATCTCGACCGGAAATAATTTTATTTGCCGACATTAACATTGTTCATATCGTCGGACAATGATTGCGCTTAATCTGTGGATTTTTTTTCCAATTTTCAACCTTGATAACGGTCGGTTCATTATAATTGATCCTGGTTCCACGTTTAACTGAAATTTAGCTGAATTACGACACTCAAATCAATATGAAACTGAAATCGTACATATTTTATATACCCAATACTCCAACGAACAGATTTGAGCAGAAGCACATGTCAAAACTCGATGATTGAGCTACGGATAATCTCCTACCTTAATGGTTATAATCTGTAATCTAATCTGGAAAACAATGATCAGCAGCTTATAAACAATCGCAACATCTCAACAAACAATAAGTTCATCTAATACGCAAACTTGATAGAACACCATGTATGATTAATTGGCACGGTTATAGCATTGTACAAAAACTACACGCCATGACTCTAGTGGGCGATTGTATTCAAAACAATGCGTCACTGACCGAGATTTATAACATCAGATACCCTGTTCAATCATACGATTGCATCCTTTGTTTGGGGCAAATCCCCATTGATGTCTCGGAGAAGCAGAGAGATTTCCCAACAATATGTAATTCCATGGAATTGAACTACAAAGTCGCATCATGGTAAATGTCGTATATGTATCGATTTAAATCCGCCTTTAGCAGGTTTTGGTCTGGGTTTGGCATTAAATCCTTCCAGGAGTAGAATATGGAGATTGTCTCTCATAAAATATTTTTGTAGGAGGTTCGTGGTTATTATTCATCTTCGCCTCAAAACCATAAAGAAAAGAAAGTAGAATTAACCGTACGTGGAAGAACTTGGTGTCAGGAAATTATGCATTATTATTGTTTATCTGATTTCAATCTCGTCGTCAAAGCATGAGGTGAAGGTGGGGCGTAGCGATCTGGCCAAAAATAGAGAACCATCTTGTTAATTTGCACGTCATACCTACTCACGAGTAAGAGCAATAACATCTTTCACCAGCTGTACCTTGCTTACGCAAATCTCATCTACTTTCACTGCCGGAAAGTGTTAATATCTGGGTCTCAAATAAACTTTTCGCTAACACGCAAGTAAAAATATTTTCGTGAACAAGCTTCTAGAATGATTATACCAAGTTGCAATATATCTCAAAAGAATGTCATCTCAAATGAAAAAGGATTAGCTGAACGTACTCTGTTTTGGCTCTATTTGCAAATGGTTTAGTATCATCCCTTTTGAAATCACAATCTAGATTCGTACCCTTCAGGGTCTCATGCACTCTTGATTGTACTAACTTCCAATTGAGATCATAATAAAATGCTTTGAATGCAAGCTGGGTTAACAGAATTTGTGTAGCGGAGATTTTGTTGAAACTTTAATCCTTAGGATAACCTCACTGTTTAAACTTTAATAGATCAAGATTCAATTTACGTGAAAAAAACTCAAACATTGATTAGCTTCTACAACGTAAACAAATTAGCTCAATCTCCAGATTGTCCGAAAATGCTGTTGTTTGGTGCTTGTTTCTCGTTTTTACTCAACTAATTGTGAACCACTAGTTTGTGCATGATAGATTTTGTTGGTCGGCGGGTAAATCTCATGTAACCTCTCCTATTAACAACAGTGATTAGGTTCAATCAATTACTAAAAACTGACAATATAAACGATCAGGTACCTTAACGATGATATTGATGATGATAATTTCAAAAACCATGCCATTCTGGTTATGAGTTTTGAGTTATTCATCATTCACGCATATTGATAGATCATAATAGAAGACAAAAAATACCTTCAACCACAAACGACCACAAGCCTAACCATTCTTGGAACAAGAGATCTGTTGTTTGTAGTACATTCTTTGCTGTTACAATCTCATTTGATCGAGTTTAGCATGTCTAGCTACAAAAAATAAAAGCAAAGTAATTATAGTTTGCTGTAAGACTGTATCGTCAAACAAAAATCGTTCCATTCTTTGGTTACGAGTGTTTACAAATTTTCAATTTTACCCTTTGCACCGCCAAATGTTATCTGGCCAAACTTAATCTCTATTAGCTTTCTGTGCCTAGCATGCAAGGTCCTTCTTTAATCCATCAACAATTCGGTTATAGATATTAGATGAGTAGCCTTCCATGCTTCTAACATTTGGCTCTTCGAAGCATATACCAAGTTTTTTTTATCGCCAGATTCTAAACTTGGCGTAAACTTGCTGTTGATGTCTTCTGAACCTGACGACTTTTCTCGATTCGGAAGATTCAGGTACTAGAATCGGAATTTAAAACTAACAATCTTGATCGTTAATCAAAATACCTGACAACTACCTGGCGGGTGTTTTCCGTATTTTGTAACAGTATCTTGCATGAGTAGCAACCTATTTTAATTCATCATTAATACACTCATCCAACTAAAAAGCTTAACCTGTAAATCACAATTTGGCTAATGACATGACAACTAATCTTCAACCTTTAGGAGCCTCAAAAAAGGAATTCACCTTAAGGTTTAGCGTTCACATGACAACTGGCTGCAAATGTGTTCTTCGAGTAGATTTAGTGATTACTTTGGGAACAATTATGTGTTCAAACATATCGAAGAATCGACATTTACAGCATCGAATTTCTCGTTTCGTCGACATATCATCTTGAAACCGAGATTAAAGTCGTAACGACAATCTTGTAACTATTATGAAATCTGAATTGTGGGTTAGGATTACATGGAGAGTTACTTGTGCTCAAAGTTGTTTGCAGATTGAGAGTTTTATACCTTGAGCAGATAGTCGAATAATATGTTTTGTTTGTTGATTCTACAACAGTTAGGAGTAAAACATAAACAACAAAACTATAGATCTCACAATGGGCTCGATAACTTACAGTTTGAAACTTACAGCCGCAGCGACGTTCATGGTTCAATAACGGCTTAGCAATACATATCGTGAGTTTGCTCATAGTAGAAGGAGAGTTGTCGAGGAAAAAATAGATCGCCTTGACGCTCTTCATACTGGTCCGAGATTCCGAGTTGCGGTGGAACCTCGTTCGGTAGAATTGAAGTACACTTGAAGGAAAACTAAATCCCAATTATACAAGTGACATCAATTCATAACTTTCGAGCCCTAGCTATTGATAAACTTGGTGTAAAATCATAGGCGGCATAACTGAAAAATGCAGACATAAAGCCGCAATGAAATCAGGCAAATTCCTCATCCTAAATCTGTGGTTGAGAAGCTTGGATAAAGATGTCAATTCCAATCAAAATTCGGTAAATTGTCCCTTTGGGCCTTTGCATTTGAATGGCATCTCGATGCTCGAGGTTGAATATGGAATATAGAGAAGAGGAAATTAGGAAGACTTCAAAAAACTGATTTGCGTGCATTTCGACACCATAGTGTACCGGGAAAACATGTTGGGTTGGAGTTATTTGAGATTTGTGGTGATTTGCAACCAACTCCAACTACCTGAACAGGCCCACCTCTAATGAATGCAAATCAATCACTGTCTTTTTGACATGAAAGTAGATGGCAGATGATTTGATCAAGTCAGTTCTGAAACTTTACTTGTACAATCCCAGATATGCTCTAACGTTTTACAACATACACGCTTTTCCTGAATGGTGACGTTTGGCGGAGTATAGGTGGGTAATCTCGAGTCTATAGAGGTTTTTGAACAATAGTGTGTATACCTAATGTTTCAAAAATTGTTGTGAAATGCATCACGATCTGATAGTGATGCATGACTTACTAAATTTACGTTGGTATGATTTCTAATCATTTTTGCAGCCAGATCTTGAGAATTAATAAAACTATATGGTAAAAGCTACACCATTAATTTACAAGTAAAATCACCGCTATGAGCTAGTTTGTAATTTTGGTTCTACCGTTAGAAAACTTATATTATATACATAAACCAGGGTAGATAGCCTTAACATAAATAGTCTTGTGGCCAAGCAAAAGTAGCAAGATTGTACGGTATGCTGTTGTAATGAAAGCGGGTAGATTCTACTCTTCACAAACCCTCCGAATATTTCTAGTCTGGAGACTGGTGAAAACCAGACCTCGAAATTTGTTTTAGTTAATCTTCAACTGTTTTGAAGAAATTGCATAAATCCAAGTAACACATTTTTGAAATTTCCCATAATCAGAAAAATCATACAAACCACAAAGCAACGCAAATAACATCTGATATAAGCCTCTAACATATGACTCTAAAACTTCATGGTTCAATTGGACAATTTGTTCGCGCATTAATAGATTAGAGCACTAGCATAAAAGTATCAATAACTCTGCTGCAAACAACTTTTGTACCATCGCAGCTGCACTATCAATACCCAAACTTTTGGAAAACATAGCAATAGACCCAAAATTCAACTTTTTTCAAGATTTTCCAAATCACTAGAATTCAATATATAACCAAATTTCAAAATTTCGATTAAAATATTGCCGATCTAGTATAGTGGTCAGTACACATCGTTGTGGCCGATGAAACCCAAGTTCGATTCCTGGGATCGGCATTTTTTTTTTACGGCTATATTGTCATCACTCCCACATACTCTTACATCTTCTTGACTGATATACTAGATCATTTCTAGTGTTTTTAGCCTTTCCATTCATTAAAGCTTGTTGGCGACAAATTTCGAAGAAATGTCGCGTGTCGTGTATGGTTTGAAAAAATCACCAATGATACGTTCTTGATTTGACGTTTGACCTATATACTACTCAACAGCAGACCGTGGCCATTTGGAGGAATGACAGCACACAAGCAATACGAGTATCCAGTTGACACACCCAGTGCCCAAGTTTTGGATGCGCATGATGTTCCTTTTTACTACCGAGACAAGTGTGCCAGTCTTGTGATTGAATATTACAAGTGTCTTGACAAGGGGACCTCTTTCTGCAAAGGGCCCAAGGATAGTTTCTACGAATGCCAATATAACTTGTTGGCTGACAGATTGAAGAGTCACAAACAAACCCAATAAGAAGTTATTGGAAAAAAAAAACTCCAACTAAAGAGCTAACTGGTAGCCAGGACACTCAATGAACCAAGCTACAAGTTTAGCATGCATTACCTTATTCACTTAAGGTCTATATTGTATATTACAATACATAGATAATACAAAACACATTATAAATTATCGTACAGTTTCTAGTGTAGTTTGCAATCGAGAGCCATCTCACAATGAAACCTACGCAACTGATTCACTTAACCGGCCTCTTGTCTGGTCCATAGCATTATCACCACTTGTATCGATGTCTACAAATCACCAGCCCATGTACAGGAACCATTATTTTTCAGTCAATTTTATTGGTTCTGCGAAAGGAATCGTGAACAACTCGATTGAAGGTGTCTGGATCGATAATGTCAGTAACAGAATTCCCACCACTTCGTATGTATTGCAGGGCAGTTGAATGGCCTGAAACAGGAAACTTTGTTTTTCAAGGATAGAACGTCAGATGGCAGCCCATGACGAACTCGTGACGACAACTCTGGATGGGCACCACGAATTATGTTTAATGACTCGAGTCGACGAGTTATTGTTGAACCAGTAGAACATAACGCCAGTCATACTAACTATTCAGTTTCTGAAGAAGATTTACAAAAGTATAAAGTTCCATTGAGATGGAGAGATAGATGTGCGGCTTACTTTGCCCTCTACCACACCTGTTTAGTGAGACAGTCAGCCAACTCGTCTGTGAGCTGCAAGCACGACAAACACTCCTGGGAAGAGTGCCAGAACTTGGATTACCTCAGGAGAAAACAAGAATTGTCCGAAGCCAAACAAGCCAGAAGAGCGGAGTTGCAATGAAAGGACGAATCAGGGTACCCATAGATACATTAGTATACCTTTTGCATTAAAATACATTACATCCCCATAATACACGATCGAGCAAACTGTTGTAGTAGGAAAGTTCATGAAAGCATATTTGAAATATAGTACAGTGGCAATTGCAAGCCAACGCGTTGCAAAGTCCAAACGAACTGGTTCATATCTACATTTGGTACCAACCTAGTAACAAATTTTTCAATCCTTCATCTACATTTACTATTTGTTAGAGGATTCAATTCGAGTACAATAACCAATTTATCGATTATAATTCAAGCGAATTGAAAATTCTGGTTGCTTTGTCTCCGCTGTCCACACTTCAAACCAATGAAGTTGGTAGAAAGCTCTATCTAATTGTCGGAGTTATTTAAAATACTATCTAAAGAACCAGAACTGGGTTGGTGATGAGGGTTGATCAAAAATTTATAGTGGGATTATTAGTCACGTGTTAAACAGCGCTACCACCATCAAAATAGTGCCCCTGGTAAATCGAGTAAATGATTATGGGTTAGGCTTGCTAGTAGTAATTATATCTCGTTGATCATGGCTAAGAACGAGAAATTGACAGTAATAGCTGCAGAACCACTAGACAAGGTCGACGATGGGAAAAGTGGCGTTGAAGACGTTCCTTTGAACGAAGCCAAACCTGCTGATAAGCAAGTGGATGTGGCAGACGATAAGACTATAGTGGACACTAGTGCTAAAGACAGTGAGGAAGTGGGCCCACCGAAACCAAAGAGACCAATTGATCCTGTGGAACAGATGAAACAAGACTTGAAGGATGCTTTCCCCAATGTCGAAGAAAAACTTATAACCACTGTTTTGATCGCCGCGTCCGGGGTGCTCGAACAGGCATTCAATGCACTCTTATACTACTCAGACCCCACCATCAAACCGGAAATCCCTAGTCCTCGCCCAATTGCTGCGTCTAAGTTGCAAGCAACCACCACCGACGACGAACTTTTGGCTCGCAAGTTACAACAGGAGTTTGAAGACGAGGAGCGCAAGAGACATCGCGAACGAAAAGCACGAAAGAGTAGTGCCGAACATAGACGCAGCTCGCGAACTAATAACCATGACGCTAACGACTCGCCCGATGAATTCGAGGCCATCAGAGAAACATTCACCCAGGGGTTCGAAGAAGCCAAAACCACCATCAATGGCTGGGTCAGCGGCATTGCCAAGAAGTTCGATGGCGAAGGCTCAACCCAGGACCATCAGCAACAATCTGGTCGCCCCAAGACTAACGACCAAGGGAAATTGTTTGGCGCATTGGGTGGTAGTTCGTTCAACGATCAATCGAGACGCAAGAATAATCGCTTTGACGAAGACCCACAAATCATCAATACAGATTTCCACCAGAAAATCAACATGACGAATACCGACGACAATGACAAGGATTTACCCAGTTTGCCAACCAGAAAGTC
>JAJLUT010000028.1:0-107200 GCA_030564305.1 Suzukiozyma glaebosa | reverse complement strand
CCAAATTCTATCAAGAGGCGTGGCGAATTTTGAAACCAGGCGGCACCCTAGCGTACTGGTTTTACAAAGATCCGATCATTATCGGTTTTATTCTTAGGGTATGCTACTATTACACTTTCAATTGGTGTTTTTTTTTTTTTTTGCTCATTGGTGTCTGTTCTCGCTAATCAGTTGGCGTGGTAATTTCAGTTAGATGTAGAGCTTGCTAATCGCAACCTTATCGGGTAGGCGTGTCATTACGGGTGGATTTTGCACCATCCTTGAGCACTGGCGGCTAAAACGACAAATTTTTATTTATCAATGGGGGTGGGTTCATGTAGGGTGCGAAAGCGGCAGGCCCAAATCCCGTTTCGTTTGGTGGTGGGCGTGAACATGTATGGAGAGTGGGTCAGGGTGGACTTCAAATCCCGGTTCTCTTTTGGTTGTGGTGGCACCCAACCAGCTGCGATCGCGGATGGTGGATTTTTTCTTGCGGATAATTATGTGTGGTCATGTTTGATTAATCCGATTATTAATATATTAGTGAGAAATTATTAATAGGAAATGTGGTGGTGGTGGTGGTGGTGGGGGGTGCCCAAAAAGAAAAAGATCCACTCACCATGCTTAGTGCTTATGGTCCCGCATGAAACATCATCACTCACCGTATGGGGGGAGGCAGGAGGGGGGGCACTGGTGTTAAAATAAGTACCAAGGAAAATCGGGTCATGGAACGGGCGGGAAAATATAAAATTTTCACGAGGGCGACAGTGAAGGGACCAGAACTTGGTGTATCCCAGTTGGTATTTATACTTTGGCACCGCCAGATTGATGTGACCTTGAACTCACCTATCAGAGACTTACCCCCAACCAAGGAATTGGTTGATGTGAAATCGATTATACCATTGATTGTTGTACCTACATCCACCTTCTGTTTTTTTTTCCTTCCCTTGTTGTTTCTCAATGTTCTCTTTACTTGTCACTACTTCTTCTCCAGTACCTTTTTGTTTGCTAGACCCTATATTCTTATTCTGAGTTCTAGATCCAGTGTCTGACACCCAGCCAATGCATATTGATTCAATCTGACTTTACATATATTATTTGCTCGTGTCGACCTAAACCATGTCGACGATTAAAAGATCTCGCAGCACCCTAGGCGAGCTCATGTACACCTATTTCCAGCAAAGGGCTTTGCTGGCACTTGGTGCGACTGACCGTGGATGACAAAACCCACCACCACTTCCCATCTGTACCAAACATATTGCTCATTAGCCACTATACATTGAACGTTAAGCAGTTAGGCGTAGGCACAGGAGGACCCTAAATGACTAGATCCGCATTCCTGGTAGTAGTGGTGGTGGTGGGTCTATTTTTTTTTTTTTTTGTGTAGGGGAGGCTAATATCCATCTCATCCAGCGTGCGTGAGCACGATAAGAGTTGGCCAAGGAAGTTGGATGACGATGGTGGTGGGCACTTTTTGGCGCCCACCACCACCTCAGATTGTCGATAGTAGCAGATAATACAGATACGAAAATACTGATGCAAGGGTAGAGAAAATATTATCTGGGAGTGATGGGAAATAACGATGGTAATGATGGTAATGATGGTAATGATGGTAAGGTATTGATACTGGTGAATGGTATACGCTGATTGTGTTTCGTTTAAGAGAGGTGGGATGGAAGCATCGAGGACATTCATAAATGGGATTCGATGCGACAGTTACCATATGCTACCCACCCATTGTTCAAATATTATTATTGGTATTCTTATTGTTTATTCCATTGTTACCGCCCATTGTTCAAAATGAATGCTACCCATCCAAATAGTCTCAGGCGCATTGTGAATGGTGCTGATATTTTCTGGGTGTGTTGGCAGTGGAAAAATGTCGCATTTTTTTTTAACTAGTGGGATATTTTTATCGGTCGCTGGCACACACACAATTTAGCATCCTGCGCAAAAGAAACTCCCCGTTTCACACATTCATCCCCAATTGCTTTTTTTTCCCGCACTGTGAGAAACAAAAAAAAATTGCCACTGTATTTAATTAATTCCATTTGCTCACCCATACTCATCCTCAACCAAAAATTGTATCACACACCCAACAACAAAATAACAAGTAACAGATAACCAAACACAAATAACATATAACACAACAAAACACAACAAAGCACAACCACAACAAACAACAAATATTCTTATTTCGATTTATATGAATTTAAACAACCAGTCTGAAGAGTTCAAGGAGGATCTCTGCTTTGATGGATCCTCTCAGAAACGCAAGGACATTGTCATCGCCACCACTAATGACGACGACACCTCCAAACGATTGAAACTAAACGATGACTTTCCCAAAAAGAAACCGAAATACATTAAACGATTCAGATCAAGAAGCTTACCCATAATATCCTATAACCAATCCAAACCCATACCCCCCTTGCCTCCCATAAACTTACAGTCGCTCAAGGAAATTGACTTGAATGAGATTTTAAAGAACCCGCAACTTCGTCACGATATTTTGTTTGACCCGCAATTACAGTTTAGACCCAATTTGGACGGCGAGCGAGGTAAACGCAAAAAGAATATCATTGACAAGTATTGGTACGAAATCAACCACGAATGCTTGCAATTCTTTAACAAGTGTGACAACATTAAGATAAACCGGTTACCCATATTGTTCACCACCCTCCGCGACGTCTTGTTGTCGTTGCTTCCCAGTAAAGATAAACAACTAGTATTGGACGTTATGGACATTGACTTGCTCATCCAACAACTCAACCACGGCCAGTTTGACTTTATCCAAATGTCCCTCTGGTTGGGCGACATTTTCAAACTACACTGCGCGCCCATGCGCGACGCCTGGATCCAGGAAATGATTGAGAAATTTAGCTTGGCCTATAAACTCAATAGCGTCGAATACTTGGTGAGCGGACTCCGCTTCATCTTCCAGATCTTGGAAGCAATGAAGTTGGACGTGGCCAACCACCAAATTCGTATACTAAGACCAATCCTCATTGAAACCGCCATTGACTTTGAAAAGGACTACTTCAATAGCTTGATTGTGGGCAAAAAAATCAACATCCACGACTCGCTCACTTGGTTCTACTCCAACTACCAACAAAAAAAATTGGACGCCAAAGCATGCTTGCTCTCATCCATCATTGACTTGTTGAGCTGCCGCAAAATGACATCCGAGTTTCCCAGCACCTTGATCTTTGACCACACCCGCCTCATCTTGTTGCGCGCCGATGTACGCCAGTTGGTGTGCATTCAACTATGCCTGATTCTTTTCAAACAGTTGATTGTCAACTTCAACAAGGATTTCAAGTTGACCAGCGCCGCCAATATGAAGAAGATTCAAGCCGAAATCTTGTCGATTGTCACCGACCAAAATGGTAACATCAAATGGACCAAGAATATCAACTTGATTGTGTTGCAACTCATCAAAAATATCAATAACGACGACTTGCTCACCACGGAGTTGCCGCAAAATATGATTGATTTCAGCTACAACTGGCTCATCAAACACATCCAACCCAGCTCCCAGGTGTACGAATTGATGGAACTCAAGATCTTCAAAGACTTGATGGCTGAGATATCGAAAAATTTGAACTCAAACCACTTGGTCAAGCGCGAAAAGGTCAACAACTTTGACTTGAAGAGTATCGCCAATCGAATTGAAATTTTAGGTAAATTCCACTTTCAGGTATTTGGCAACTATTACGAAGACTACATCAAGGAAATGGAAACCAAAGCAACTTAATGAAAAAATTCCAAACATTCCCCTAAATTTCATCAGAATAGAAACGAAAAACATGTTAAAACATCGTTCTGGTGATATCAAAATTGAATAAAAAAAAAAATACCCAAAATCCAGCGTTTGTGCTGGTACTGATAAGAGAGTGGCCGTGAATTTCTAGCATTCAACCCTGGGATACTCTTATCGCTATCAACGATATTAATTAATGATATTAATGATACAATTATAGAAATTATAATCACGATTCACGATTATAATCTTACGATTTACAAGTAATTTTATTACTTACTGATGTTGCATATCGAGTAGACACTCGTAAAACTTACTTAGCATTTATATGGTTTAATGGAGAGAAAATACGATAATAGTGTAGATGGGTGTACAATACCACCAAAGCTCATCTCGGGCTGGTTTAGTTTCATTACTTTGCCATGGCAATCTCGTCAAATTCTCGTTTCATATCAACAATAAGCACCTATGGTTAAAGTTTTGAACGCATTATCCTCACTCCTAAAAGATGATAATATTATGAAATTGGTAAAGTTAATTGTTACTATTGTTAGTGATGGCCGAAAAAAAATTGCTTGGGTTCTAAAATAAGATATTGCCAATGACTATTTAGTAGTTGCAACATCAAGTGATGAAATGTATGATTCAAACGTTTTTGTTGTCGATATAAGCTTTTGGGACAAACACCTCCTTTTTCTAAACCTCATCTCAATGTAGCAAATCATCGTACAGCGAATAAGCAAAAAATACAATTGTCCCACGGATATTATTATCAAATTTGCCCATTGTGCTGATTTCCGCAAGTCTCAACGCCAAACCTACAGATGATCAGATTGAGTCAGACGATGTTTTCGTCAGCATAATTGGCTGCATTAAAAAAAATGTGCAGGGAGACTTGATTGTTTGAATCGGGTGAGGTCAATCATTCCAGATTGATCATTAGCAATGCAACATGAAAAGGTTATTTAAGTTGGCAACCTGATGCCAAAACTCACTATCCTTATAAAGTTAAATTACCATAGGAACTCCATTTCCAACCCAGGTTTTCATCAACCAAAATTCATCGGGAGAACTTTGAATTCCTGCATCATGTGAGATTCGGAAATGGGTCTTTTTTCAAGTCGGAGATTGTCCCAAACGAGCGAAAATTCATCGGTTTACCCCATCAAGTAAAAGTTGATTGTTTCAACATAGCAATAAACAATCTATTCAAGTATAATGACCTTTTCATGAGTTTGATCAGCAACTCCAATATTCATTTTAGGAGTTTGTGATATTCATTTTAAACTACTGATACATTTCCAACTCAACCCTAAAGATTTGGTGTTATCAATTTGTCACCCGATACACGCAAACAGCACAGACTATTCATGCATATCAAGAGACTCAGTTTCACCTCGAGCCTAAAGAAGGTGGCCCTGCTCACGTCGAGGAAAAGTAACGATACGGCATCGAAGCCACTTTCACAGGACCACAGACGGAACCAGGAAAATGAGGGAGCTAGACGGAACGGAAGCAGAAGAAATGATGCCAGGAGATCAGACGACAGAGAAAGAGATGACAAACAAAGTGTTGACAATGACAGTTCTCACAGGTTAGACGATAGCTCGGTAACTTCTGGACAGGAAAGCTCTGATTATGAATATGACGACAGCGATAGTGACAGTGACGACTTTGACTCTAGAGAACCACGCAAACGTCGCAACCGCGCACACCGCGATGACGTTCCCCAAAATGATCGACGTATGCCCAGTTCAACGAAAAAGAAGGAAAGTCCAATCACCAAACCAAAAGTTGAGATTCCCACTGGTGTCAAGTTCAGACCTGGCCGTTTGCAGTCGCTAACAGCAAAGGAAGAAATCATTTTGAAACAAGTTTGGGCCCAATTCTTGAAGTATTGGGGGTACGATATTAGTATCTCGCAAGATGACTTGAGATATAAGCAATCGTTCGTGGCGTCTTCGATATCTTCCGGCGCCGCTGATGCTGTGAGCTTACAGCGTACCGGTACTAAAAACTCCCAGAATTCGTCTGCGAGTAGTCAAACGCCAGGTAAGCGCAAATCGGGGTGGTTCAGCTCAGCACCAGCAAAAACCGTGGATGAATTACCTCCCGCCAACTCGCCTCGTTTACAAGAAATTGAAGAGAACGCCGCAATGGAGAAGTTTGTTTCTTGCGACAAACCCGATGAATCAGTGGTGAATGTCTACGTCAACCACTACAAGTTATCTTTCGAATACCACAAAAATTATCTCGAAGATGACTTTGATTACGACAAGTCAGATGGAGAATCATTGGAGTCGTTTGTCACTGCTTCAACGACAATCACCTACCCTGATGATACCCCCACCATCTCATCCACCAAAAATGGAAACTTGGACCCAGCCACTTATCAGTCGAGTTCAATCCCCACGATTCCAATCAAGACGTTCCCCAAAATCAACTCGAACATGGCCAAGCTCAGTCCTAGTGACTGGCAAAAGGCATTCATCAACACTATGAGACAAGATTTGCCCGACAATTTTATCTTGAAATTCATCAGAGCTCGAAAATGGAATGTCCATGATGCTCTACAAATGTTGTCTGCGTCCTTTTTATGGAGACAGGATTTCACCCCCAATGACTGGATTCTTGAAGGGGATGCTCCATCCTACTTGCAAGGGAAGAATCGCGGCCTTGTCAAGAATTTCACCACGGAAAAATCTTGGATTCGAGGTGAAGATTTTGAGCAAAGTCCGATCTATTGGTTCTTGACCAAAAAGCATTTTGGTTCTGATTCTCCGGCTAACGAAACTCAGCGTTATGCGGTGTTATGTATTGAGTGGTGTCGATTATTTACTCGTGAGGTCAATGAATCGTGCGACACTTATTCCATTGTTTTCGATTTGACGGGGTTTACATTGAAGAATGCAGATTATACGACAATCAAGTTTTTAGCAGAAGCATTTGAGGCGCACTATCCTGAATGTTTGGGTAAAATCTATGTTCATAATGCCCCTTGGATTTTCTCAACGGTGTGGAACATTATCAAGCATTGGTTCGATCCAGTGGTGGCCCTGAAATTTGTGTTCACCAAGGATTTTGAAGATTTGTCCAAGTACATATCTCCCGACTATATCCCAACCGAGCTAGGAGGTACTGATTTATCCGGACCTGAATATCCAATACCTGAAACTGGTGATGACACTCCACCAAAAAGAATTGATGGTAATTATCGAAGATTGATGTTGGAGCGAGACGAATTATTCATGAGATTGTTTTCTTGTACCATAAAGTGGTGCCAATCTACAAACCCAGAAGTAAGTTCGAAATACTTACTTGAAAAAATCAGAATCAATATCGAGTTGTCAAATAACTACCTCGAGTTAGATTCATATATCCGAAACCCAGGACCCTACGATAGAAATGGTCTGGTGAAGCTTCGGAATTAACGATTTTATGTATATCAATGTTGATGAAGTCATTGATGCAAAAGTTTGTATATTTCTAGACACAAAGTTTGATTTATAAGTAAAGATACATTAAAATAGTTCACCCTTTGCGTTTGCAAAGGTTTGATGACTTGAAGCAATCAAGTATAAACTTTTTGCATAGCCAACAAATGCTTATAAAACGACAGATGTCGTGAAGACATTTTCCTTCAATAACCTTAATCTATCGAGACTCAATGGAGTTAGCTCTAGATCGTTTTATCTTTGATACACTCCTACTAGTGAGACCCAAATTCATATGCAACAATAATATAGGCCGTTGTACAATTTGCTTCCCCTTCAGTTTGTACTATAGTTAGCCCCCTAGATCAAGTGTTTGCAATTTCAACTTGTAGAGGAAGGATCACATTGAACTCATGACCTGTGTAATTGATCTGCTTCATTACTAATTGATGTTTACACTACATGCAATCAATTGTTGCAAATCCTGAAAGTTTCGCAGGAAACCGTTGAAAATGTCAATTGAATAGATACTCAAGATAGATTTTATGTTATTCACTGATTTACCAGATGAGATCATATTAAGGATTTTTGAATCGTTAACGATCAATGAGATCAAATTGGTGAACAAATACTTGCCCAACCTGTTGCTGACGCTAGCATATGAACGATTATATCGAAAACGAATAAAATTGGTGAACGAGCATGATAGGTTCTATCAAAATGACTATGAAACAGTGATATGTCTAGAAAACTTTGAGAATCACCTTCAAGATGAGAAATTCGTCAAAACATCGACCAATGACCTTAGCATCATATTTACGAGGGAGGATTTCGACTACTCTGATTTTGTCAGAAGTAATTATGACTTTCAAGATTTATTGTATCAATATCGAGAATACTTTGGATCAATACCACAGGTGGAGTTGTACATAAATGCCACGGAGTTGTTCATTGAGAATCCATTCAGTATCACCGCAAGTGTGATGAAGATATTCATTGCGAGCTCTGAAGTCTTGTCAACGAACTTGACTCATCTCACGTTTGAAGATTGCGAGATTGGCAAGCATTGTTCATCGAGTTGGGGAAACGTGCTATCCAAATTCCATAAGTTAAAGTTGTTATCGTTTGTCAGATGTTCTATAAGAAGCTCGAATTCGGAAATCAGTGATGTACTCGCCTCGATCGATTATCCTCCAATACTACAAGTACTTCATGTGGTTGATAACTCATTGAGCTTTGTGTCTTTGAAATTCATCCACAAGCTACCCAGAACTATAAGAAGTTTATCGTTTGACGATAATGAAATCGGGGAATTTGATATACCTGGCTTAAACTCGATTCTACCAAATTTAACTCGCTTGAACTTGAATGGTAACTACTTGCAGTTGCTCATGAATCCCAAAAACTTTACTAGTGCCAAATTCTATCTTGGTTTACTGAGGACCCATATCAGCCAAGCGATGAAACTTGAGCTATTGAACGAAGCCGAAGAAGTGGGATTCACAATATATGGATTGCAAGACGAAGCATGAGGGAGCAGATTTCACAATTGTGTTGTTTGAGGGTCAGAGGGGATACTAAAATTGGACCCTCACTGCTTGTTATCCATCATACCAACGAGGGACCATTTGCGATCAATTGCTGTTTTGCTAGCAGAACATGTACTGATAGTTCTCTTAGTCAGTCACTTGCACGCCAGAGCTTTTATTTCTCCAAAGCAATTGTTTGATCGCTGATCCAGGTTGACATCATTTTGCTTTTATTATCATATAGATAGAGTTATAGATTTCGTTTATTATTGGAGTAATAAACATAAAGGAGTTATAAAGGGTAATGGTTTTTTCTAGATCATTTCGATCAATCATTTTACAAACTTGAGAAACACGGATAAGCAGTTGATCAACAAATATCTCCCACACCAGTCATACAATGGCCAAACAAGATACACCAAGGTACCCGAATGGGCAATTTGACACAACTTACAAGCCTATAATTGTCGGCCCTCTGATTTCAAACTATGCCTTTTGCAATTTTTCAATTCTGGCAATTACCGATATAAATGTCATGATCAATAGATTTTGCAACCATTGTCAAAACACCACATTTCAAAATTATCAGAGTGGTGAGAAAACTGATAGTTAGTACCTTATCATTTACATCTACTCTACAAGCATGGGTTGGGTATGGGTACTACACACCACGAGTCATTTTACCTACAACAATGGCAGATCATATTCTGTACCCCACACCTACTCAAAATGGTTTGTAAAATCTTTTGAGTCCCTTCATCTTGTGCTTGTATAATTCTCCCTACAACACCACTGCGTTTATACCATACTTCTTCCCATATCTCGATTAAGATTAACCTTTTGCTTGGTTGGGATTGTCGTTTTAACCTTCTCGTGTGGCTACCAATATTGTCTGCACTCCCACCAAGCATATGAAAAATATCATGCAAATTGATTAAGGAGTGAATCAATTGACACCTAGTTTATTTGGGCTACACCAGAGATTCACGATCTAGATTATAGCCTACACAGTATCTGTTGACTACTATCATCACACTATCATTAATTGAACTGCAACATAAGTGTTTCCAATAACCGCTAGCAAGTTTTCTCGATTGAGAAATATTATCCACCACACCCACATTGATCCACGAACATTCGAGGATTATTGGGATAAGCATACATACGAATCACACTTGCAACTACAGTTGTGTATTATAGGTGATTACACTTGGTATTGATACAGTTCATTGAGAAGGTATCAGTACCTATTGACAATTCCTTGCTCTGTAATAACTTGGATTTGCGAATCGTTGTTCATTGACACTTCATACAATTTCAGCTGCTCCACACAGGTGTTCTATTATTGGCACTGAAGCGATATTCCTCGTTCCCATAGATATTTTCTGAGTCCCCGATCAATCACATTCAGACTATATATCTTGACGCCCCGAGCTGATCGTATTTTCTTGCAGTATTTTTCGTCGTCCGACTAAACTCAGCCAAGCGAATTCAATAAAGCGAATAGGTTAATCATACACAAGTGATTCGACTCATACCATTGAAAAGTGAATACAGCATATCTGGCTATACATCTTTCCATCAGTACTGTTTATTGTGATATTTTGCCAGATAAAAATTAAAAGGTCGAACGCGTTCAAATTTTTTTTTTTTTTCGGGAGACTAAGGATAAAATTCAGTATTTACCCCAGATTTTGACAATTCAGACAAATTTAGTTGGTTCTTTGCAAGTCATCTCACTACTGACATATACGTTATTCACCCACAAAGCTTCAAATCAGTGAATTTAACTACATTACTAACAGTTTTGCTTTCCACGAGTTACACCCACACGCACAGACCAGTTCCTTGAAATTTTCATACAACAAATTACACACATCATGTCGTCCTCCAATCCGGAAGCTGATTTTTCCAACATCACCACGATATCCAATTTTCAATCATTTTTCAAAACAGTTATTCAGATCCTATTGTCGCCCATAAATTTCTTACTACCCTTGATTCAGAGTTTCTTGTCATTCAACAAATACTTATTGAACCATTTCATTTTTATTCCGTTGAAATTGTTATTCTTGATCACAATATATATCCCATTTATCAAGATCCCAATAATATTGCCAATCAAGTTCATATTGGAATTGAATGACGATTGGAATGAAAGGAGCTTGTCTTGGTTTCAATCTCAAATCGAGTTGTTTTTGATTAATATCATCCATTTCTTCATGGTTAATGTGTTTTTAGGCATTTTTATCGGCATATTGACTGGCTTGAACTTGAAATTTATTAGATTTTTGTTGACTTGGAAGGAAAGCAAATCAACCAAAATCAACAACAAGCCGTTAATCAAAAGAAAAACTACGAAATCATCAACCAAGAATCTGAAAGCGGCCAAGATAAAACCAAAATCAGTAAAATCACAAATATCAAAAAGCTTCCCATTGAATTTGGACCAAGTCATCATTCCGGACAACACAGATACAACATTGGAAGCGTTGGGCATCTCACAATTACCAAGCACAAGTAAAACAATTTCCACGGGAATCAACCCACATGTCACTCACAATATTCGAGATTTCAAAAAATCATCAGGCTCCAGCGAAGAAGATGTCTTGATATACGAAGATGATGATGGGTATAGTTATGCACAAGAGGAAGTAAAAACTGAAGAAATAAAATTGGACAATCAGCCGATTTTGTCGAACAAGAACCAGTTGTCTAACATCTCAGAGGAAGAGGAACCTCCAATGAGCAATGAGACGTCGCAGTTCTCCACATTGCCAAACGATACTTTCAAAACTTCGTTTGTGTCAATAAAAGAGGAAGTAGAATTAGAGAAAAGCTAACAGATATTTCAGGTCGATTTTGTACAAATGATACCATAATCTGTGTAGTCATTCGATATATTTATCATGTTCATTGATGTACTGCAATACACCCGAGAGTTTCGACTTGTCTGCAATTTTTGACGCACAAATCAGGTCAATATTACTAAACTAGTACACTCCCGTATATAAGCTCGGATGTACGAGGTAAACTCGTTTGTAGCCCTATGATTGTTTGAGGTCTGCGTCGAATTTAGATGGCTATATCCAGACATGAGTAAATACTAAGGATGGATAACCAACATGAACGTAGAAATACATACAAATAATAGAAAGTAACTTTGACTCGTTACAATCGAAATCCCTACTGATGTAGTGGAAGACGAACTAGTGCTCGCACCGTCTGAATTACTCGAAGTCATATCTGTAGTTTGCGACCCCTGGTTCGGATTAATGTTATCAGAGCCAGTAGGAGTGCTTCCATCTCTAGTAAATAGCGAAGAAACCTTAGTGGCGGAAGGCACAGTTGACACAACTACCTCAATATCAGGTTCATCATTCAGAAGTCTGCTGCGTGCAATTGATATCTCGCGATCCTCCAAATCAAACACAAAGTATCCACGCATCAAAGCCGGCTGACCGAGATAGATAGTCTCCCCGAATGGATATATTGCCAAATAACAGTACAGGTTTAACCAAGGTTCGATGAAAAACAAATTATCGATCAAAACCTTAGAGCCGCTAAAGTTTAACTCGACTTGCTTGGTGGAGTCGCAATCCACGACATATTCCTTGCTCGTAGAATTGTAAGTGGCGTCAAAAGCCTTTCCAATTGCATGAAATACATCATACGGAACTTGGTTGAACATGTACTCCGGCTGCAACACGGTGATGTATTTTTCGGTATTCAAAACAAGTATTGGATCCAGCGATTCGCCATCACTATTTGCATTATCGAAAACCGAAATACTGGAAAGGGTGATATTAAAGCGTTCACTCTCATCACCGATCATGGGAACTGTTTTCAAATCACCTTCGTATTGCGAATGATCGATAGCACCCAATAAAACCGAAGGCCAAGAATATTCACCATTAGTCAAAGAAAAAACTGCTTTACTAATGAGATTGTTGTTTTTCAATTGCATCATGAATGAGTTTTCGTCCAGGGAGGCACCGAGCCCAATGATGGATTCTCTGACGGTAGTACGGTTAATAAGCCCAAATTTCATGGGTACGATTTCCGCGTTGGCGAATGTCATGTCATCTTGGCCAAAGACTCCGAAAGCAAAAAAATTGCGAGTCTCTTGATAGGAGTAGCTATCATCCAACTGTTTGTAGGTGTCTGACTGGTCCGTGTTAAACACGCCATAGTTTGTACAAGTGCTAATGGTAGCAGTGCTGGTAAAGTCGACATGTGTCGTCTGTGATGGAAGCAAGGTGAATGTGTCGACTGTGGTGGCTTCGGGGTACTGCCAGCATTGCAAATTGTCCTCGAGCAAGAAAAACTTCGAGTGTGATGTCCGAATCCGGGCAATGAGCGTGGTGTTGGAAGTGGGCAACTCAAGGATGACTTCGAACAGAGGTTCATATTCAAAAAATGGAAGTTCGAGATACCCTTTTGTATTGTTAAGCGCTTGCGAGATCGCAGCTAAAGTCACGAGTAATACCAACCACTTCATTGAAACTGTATCTGATTTTCATCACCATTACTGTTTTGCCAGTTTTGCTGAGACGACAAGTATAAGTCACATGACTTCAAACGAGCCGCCTCGATGAGGTACACAATTCGTATCGACAAAAGCCATGTAATGGTAGCAAGTGGAAGTTTTAGAATCGTGTCTTTGGTGGAGCAGTTGATTTTTGACTACTAGCGTAGAGAAACACTGTTTTGTTGATAAACGAATAACTGTCAGGGTGAAACTAGCGAGAGAATTTTGAAAATAACCCCCACACTATTAATGCACCAATACTAAAATGGCAGAGCAAACGTACAACCCAGCAACACTAGTTGCAAACCAATGAGCAGGTAACAATAAACCAGGGCAAAACAGAGAAAATATGATTTCGTGTACCCAATAGAACAAGCACAAAAACGAGAACTTGGATTACTTACTTGACCTGTTTTACCTAACATCAGACTGGTCCGAATAATGGTTTGCACACATAGAAGTTTGCAGAACAATGGTCCGCTAAGGTCTATTCATCTACAACACAATATCGTGCTAACCTTTGTAATTGAAGCCACTGGGTGGCGTTTTCCCACTTGCGACCCCCAAAACCACCACAAAGCCGCCTAAGTTTCAAATAATACCAAAACTATTATTTCATGAAAAGTTATACTTAATGCAACTCTATAAAATCCACCATGACAATCCCCAGAAAAAAGTTATATGACTTTCAATATTCTCCGTGTCAGTCTATTGGTGCTGATACACTAGTAAAATCTCGGGGCGCATTGAGTATAGGTCCTACAGAAATGTGGGTCCCCTAATGCATGGAGTTAAACGAGCACCAAAACAACTAAGAAACAAGTAGTAAATACAATAAGGTGAATGTTGTTGCACTACCAGGACCATCAACACTAAGTACTTGTGATTAAGTGAGTTGTTTTGTGGGATTTGTAATCGAGTCAACGATAATTGCTCACTGGTTAGTCATAGACCTGCAGCTGCACGGCTTCAGGTCGCACTAATATTGCCAGTGTCTGTCTGAGAATGAATATTTTCTGACAATCTCGCTAATCTTAAACCAAACCGAACGACAAACAATCAAACAAAATTATGTCTGGTGCACACCAGACATAATTGGTTAGACCCACACCTTGGTTTGGCGTTACAGTAAACTGTGTGCGATTGTTCCTTGTACCAATACCAGCTCCTGGTCCCCGTCAAGGCAATCACATGTACGTATGATCCCTTCGCTAGTCATATGATGCGCAGACCAACCTGGCTTATTTTGTGTCGCGGAACCAGAAATAACTCAAGTCAGTGGCACTAAAAGAAAGCCGTCCGCACCAGGTGTGTGGGTGTCCCACGTTGACGTGGGCCACACCACACAAAAACCGCACTAGCACTACATCCACCCATCCTCTATCCAGCCAACGCTTCACGCAGCCTTTGGTCTTCGTCGTATATCGGGAGATTTACCAGTGGGCGCAATCTGCACGGTACTGTCAACTTTGTGTAACTACATTTTGGGTGTCAGATATTTTTAATCTACCACATTTGAAGCAAAGTTTTTTTTTTTTTTCCAATCAACCCATATCCCTTAATATAAACTGACAGATTTTCCGCCCCAGGTGGGTCCATCCATACTACGTCCTTTGAAAAATGTCCTCCACCATCTCCCAACACCCCAGAGTTGTCACTAAGGAAATCACGATTGTCAACGAGCACCACAAGACTATCGGTATACCCTGGCTCTACGTCAAACAACCAGAACACACAGCATACGAAGCAAACAAATTGGCAGAACTAGGCCGCCACCTTCTTCGATATGTTGACGAATTGCAGTTTAACGTGGTGCACCATCCCCACCCACCAACATCGCCCTCAACCTACGTGTCGTTCGACTGCCAGTACTACTACTTGCAAAAATGCTACACCATAAAATTCGAATTTGTCTACATGGCCAAACAATCACAACCACACCTAGATTACCAAGTGTCGTTCGACGAGTTTGGCCAATACTTGCAATACAAAGTTTTGAAAATCAACAATGGAGACCGCCAATTGGCAGCGACCATCGAGCAAAACTACGACTTGGTCGACTTGCAGGTGTTTATCAATAATCTACAATTGATTTGCTAAGTACAAAATATACGACCTAATGATGAAGAATACATGTAGACCTAAACAGTACTGACTAAAATGATAGAGTGTCCACCCATGTGTATCATAGCTCAATAGCACCGCCTGCTCATATTTAGCCATACATCACTCTGCCACAAACCGAAACCGTTTGTACTAGGGTTTCCTATTAAATTGTGTAGAGGGAATGCGGCCATACGAGGAGAAAAGGTTTGCCTAATACTAGATAGTGTACATATGGTAGAGCTTCACAATATACGTGTTGAAGTAAAAGAAAATAAAAAGCGTCGAGACAGCAAATTGTCTGCTGGATCAAAGTGCACCCGCTGCAGTCGGTGACAACCAGGGGTCCCCCCCAGCGGGTATGGTCTCCAGTTGCGTTTATGTCGACAGATTAACGTCATGACTGATGGATTTCACTCATGACCGTATACCATCACTACACTCAGACCCGTGCTCAAACAGCGCTCGTATAAGCGAGGGACCATATCTTACCTTTTGTTTCACATTATTATGTATCGCAAATCGGTGTTGGCAAAAATACCACTTTGACAATTTTTCAGCATTCTCATCTTCTTCATGGAGTGGCACCAGTTTAGTATGGGGGGTAAATATATCAATACGCGAACTGGTGAAACCACCCTTGTCGATGCTGGGTTTCTAGTAAGGTACGATTTCGGACCCGAACACGATATTCCTTCAGCCACATTGTCACAGGCCAATCGAACGCACCGTATTTGGTGCGCACTCAGTGGTATCGCGGCAATTACGAGCATTGTCGTTATCAGATCAAGACATTGTCATGTACCTGACAGCATCAATCAGGGTGGAAGGTCGATACGGGACGCTTATTATGCTCAGATTGCAGAACGGTGGAGTTTGAACAGATGCTAGCGTGGAATTGACAGATCAACAATCCTGAAATTGAAAAAGGTACATTCACAAGGCACTTCACAAGAAGATTTCGAATTGAAATAAGACATCTGGACAAAGGAAGTGATGTCTATAGAAAGGGACACATTAATGCTATCGTTAAATTTTGTTATCGACTACGTATTCATTAGTATAATAACAATGTATTAATGGGCAATACAGTTTAAATGCAGATACCAACAACCACGAGCACAACCAAAGCCAGGCAGATTGAAAATGCCTGGGTGTACCTGAAATTGATATTAGTCGCTTTCGAAGATGTTGATGAAGACAAAGATGTTGGTGTTGTCGACCCGCCCCCAGAAGCCATACTGGTGATGGATATCTCACTGGTATCCGTCGAGTCGCTGGTTGTGGGTTGATTACTGCTCGAAATAGAATTTCCAACATGGGCATCTCGCGTCGCAGAAGGTACTGTCGAGTATATCGTTTCGATATCGTGGGTCAAGGTGCTAGAATTAGTATCACCCAAGCGATATGGATTGAGCTGAGCGATCGAAACCTCATATTCCTCTAAATCAACTACGAGGTACGCTTGATCGAGTAAAGGTGCTCCAAGTCTGATCACGTCATCGGTTGCTGGGTAGAAATTCAAGTAACATTGACCGTCCGTCGTGTAAGACATGATGCCATCGGTAGCAGTGAAACTTGCGCCTCCAAAAGACAACTCCATCTCAATATCCCAATCACACACGACAGAGTATTGTTTTGTCTCCTCAGAATAGTTTCCATTGAGGGCCTCGACAAGCTGATTTAAAATTGGCGCGGGTACCATATTAATGTCACTATAACCTGAAAATTTGGTGGTGTAATTGGAGGTGTCTATGGTGACGGGATTAGAACCATCTAGTGTCATGTTGGATAATGTGACATCAATCGAGTTCACTTCACCACTAGTTTGATTATGCATGGGAATTGTAACCAACGGTGCAAAGTAACTGCTATGGTCAACTGCGCCAAACAAAATAAACCCAGTGGATTCGTGAAAACTCATAGAGTAAGCCAATTTTTCGATTCTTCCTTGAAATTTGAGTTGCAGAAGAAAGGAATCATTTTTTATCGGTAAACCAACTCCAAACATCCCACCTCCGTTTGATTCCGTGATTACGGCAATCAGGACATTTTCAATCTCAATTCCATTCATGAATACCGAGTCATGTCCTAAAACCCCTTTGTTGAATATATAGTTGTAAGACGGGTAGAGAAACTCGTAGTCTTCTTCGCTTGGCTCGTAGGTATCAGAGTCTTCAGTAGCATATGCAGCACTGTCTGAGGTTTTAGAAGCTGTCGCAGTGTAAGAAACACCTTCAGAGATTGAAAATTGGAGTTCAGGAAAATAGCTAACCTCAGGCGTAATATAGTAAACGTTATCTGCAGCCAAAATTTGCAAGTCTGAAGATTGAAGATCAAGAATCACTCTAGATGGGTCCTGTTGAGACCCAACGTGGAGATCACCCCATCCAGATATGGAAACTAGATTTGGATATTCGGAAATTCTTGACTCATTCACATAAGAGCTGTTTCCGTACACGAATGTGTCATTGCTATTTATTGTCCCATAACCAGTCAATCGTTTTGCAATAAAGGCGATGTTGAAGCCAAGGCCCAAAACATTCATGCCTAACAATGCATAAACGGTTGCAAAACCAGTAAACAACAAGACGATTTTCATTAGTTGATTAAATTTCTATTTGAATTGGAAGCTTGTGCCCCTTATATGTCGCTCAATTCCAGGCACATTGAATTTGGACAAGAAGGCAAACGACCCAAACCAGCTGTTTTAGGGGTCCCGCAGGTATATTAACTTTACGAGAACGCGGACGTATCGTCAACTGTGGTCGCGAGTATACCTCGACTGCTTACATCAAGCCAAAAGCTATGATCCAAAATCAAGACATAGCAACCGCGGTTAACTTGATTCTAGACTTGTTTGTTTTGCTAAACAATGTCGGAAACTGCAAAGCGAACTTAACTTGTGTGGTTGATGCAACAACATACGAGAAACTCGTATCTTGAAAGCGATATTGAGGATCAAGTTTTGGGACGTATTGCGTAGTTTCAGGTACCTTCGGAATTCTTCTACGTTGTTATTCTACTCTTTTTCATTACCCACTCAATCTTATATCAATTATGTAAAGCACTCACCAACTGATAATTTTGGCTTGGATTAGACGATTGCTTCAAGCATCAGCGAACACTTGAGGAAGTCACCACGACAAAAGCCATACCAAAACCACGAATTCCCAAGTGGGCATTTCAACTGAATCGAGCTGCTAGTTGATCGTATTCTTTCTATTATTGGAGTTGCAAACACAAGGCATGAGCTGATCTGGGCATGATCATCAATCTTTTCATTTCCAGAAAACTTATGGTCCACTTAGTATGTAGGAATAATACACAGAGAGCAGTAGCTACAACTATAAATCACATCGTAGAGTATCCTGGCAAAGGGCAAGTCTTGCTTAATATCAGCTGCCAAGGTGTGATCAAAAACATTCTTGAGACAATGACACTAGGCCCGCCATTGAGTATAGTACTCTCAATGTTCAACTTTCTGCGCTTCATATGCTTTCTGGGACAGGGCCAGTCCTCATAAAACACCGCTTAATTATTCTATAGCACGGGACCAAGGTTGGTCCCACATATAATTATAACTTAGTCAGCCTTAAAAGGTGAAAAGTGGGTGACTAATGCTGGGGCACTCATACCCTGTCAAACTACTCCGGTGAACCTTGTCACTGGCGGGGTGTAATAGCGGGTCATGTCTATGGTCAGATATGATCGAACCATCGAACGATACCAAATCAGGGTAAAGTAAAATCAGATGTGATTCGATGGATTAGCAGAGTTTTGTGGCCCTGGCGGCATTGGAAATCCCTCATCGAGCTCAAAGGTACATCTTGAATTTAGCGATTCGAGTTCACGGTCAAATAGGTTACTCCTTATTGCCACTGGCGATGTCTACTACACCATCACAAGAGCCACCAAAACAAACTTACCCATCATACACCAACAACCAATCTACCACCACTTTCCGTTCGAAAGTGCCATCACAATAAGTGTTTTCAGTGATCCGAAAGGTGATCGATCGTAAACCCACCCGTAACTCACAATTGATCTCCCTTACTTATACGGTTCTTCAAGCCTGCTTCCCCAGATCTCACACAAAAGCAAATGTTCTGTTACATGAACTCAAATCCTCACTTGCAGGATATATAAAAAATAATACATCGTACAAACCCACCTGTTCAAGAGTCCCACTGGAGAAATGATGATCACGTAATAAAAAGGTTGATGAGAAGTTTGGTTGATTTATGGCCAATGAATAATAACCTTAAAAATTATTATCAAGCTACGTTGTCCATTTAACCGCAAGTCTAGCCATCGCATATTCACCAGTAGCTGTTGCATCGTACCTTACTCATGATCAGCCCATGAATAATTTCATTTCCATCTCCTCATACCTCAACACAAGCTTGTTATACTTACCTCGTTGTGTTCTTGCCATTCTGGCCTCCAAGCTGTGCCCACGTCCAATGTGGAAAAGCGCAAGTGTAAGTAGAAAAAAAAACGATACACGTGACCATACCATCAGCCTTACCAAAAATTTTATCGTTTGGTATATAAGCATCAAATCTCGTTAAGTTATTGTTAGTAATTCAAATTTGCCATTAAGTATAGGTGGTAGCACAATTAGTCATTGATTGTATTGCCGAGTTTTCGTGTTGACAATATCTATTGTTGATACCTGAGGATTTGCTTTGCCAAGGGTGGGTTTATTCTTGGTAGTTATAAATAGTAATACGAAGTTACTGCTCACCATATCTAAATAATGCTTTCATTGAAAAAGTTTCTCAAATTGTCGGACCACTCAGTGGACCAAATTGACAAATCCAACTTGAACAAACAAGATGAAGAGTTTCTCAATAAGTTATCCTTGAAATTGGATAAAGTGAAACACGATGAAAACTTGGAACTGGAATTGCTAGACAAGTCAAAGTCCAAGTCCAAATCAAAATCTCCCATCTCACCCCGTCACAAATTCAGTTTCAGAAACCGCAAAGAAAGCTCCCACGAGCAGTCGAAATCGCCCTTCTCCATAACTCCCGTTATTTCATCAAATTCAGTGGTGTCATCAGAAGCGAAAAAGAAACGCGACAATAGATGGTTTGGATCCAAGGATAAAGTAGCGCCGGAACCTGCTGCTGCCGCTACCACGACTTTGAACCGCTCCAATAGCGTTTCCGAACGTTCGCGCAAGGCCAGTTCAGGCAGCGGCTCCATCAACGAACGCTCAAATAGCGTGCCCGTGCGCAGAAGCAGCAGCACCTACGAAAGACAACGCTCATCGCTGATTCACGACAAGTCGGCATCAGTGTCACGAGCAGCCTCAGTGGTACCTACAGTGGTCGAAAAACCTCGCTTCAGAATGTTGGAAAACGGCTCGCATGAACATTACTTGCGGGCAGCAAAGGGCCAGGAGAAATTGTCAAGCATGTTGAAAGACTTATTGGGAGCCAAGAAACTACGCGACGAAGCCAAATCGGCCCTCCCTTCGTCGAAGGGAACCGCAAATGCACCACCAACATTGTTTTCGGGCCTTGTCAAGAAAATCCAGAAAAAGGAGGATGCCAACGACGAAGACTCGTTGTTTGATAACTTGCCCACGGAAATGAAATCGATCAATAACGATACCAGGTGTTTTGTCGAGAAATACGGCAGGTGTCAAGAAGTTATTGGTAAAGGTTCGTTCGGAGTGGTGAGAGTTAGTCACAAAAAGGTGGTTGACGACGCCAGTAACCTTGTCGATGTCAAACTTTACGCCGTGAAAGAGTTCAAACGTAAACCCAACGAACAAGAGAAAAAATACAACAAACGGTTGACGTCGGAGTTTGTCATTTCTTCTTCGCTTAAGAATTTGAACATTATTGAAACCATGGACTTGTTGAAAGACGCAAATGGTGACTTTTGCGTGGTCATGGAATACTGCGCTGGAGGTGATTTGTACACATTAATTATCGCCGCTGGTAAATTGGAATATGCTGAGGCCGATTGTTTCTTCAAACAGTTGATCATGGGGGTCAATTACATGCACGATATGGGTATTGCTCATCGTGACTTGAAACCAGAAAACTTGTTGGTTACACAAACTGGGGTGATCAAGATTACAGACTTTGGCAACTCTGAGTGTTTCAAAGTCGCCTGGGATCTGGAAATTCAATTATCGGAGGGTATTTGTGGGAGTTCACCATATATCGCGCCTGAAGAATTTGTTCAGAAACTGTTTGATCCACGAAATGTCGATATTTGGTCGTGTGGGGTGATCTACATGGCAATGAGAACTGGTAGACAGTTATGGAAATTGGCAGATCCTTCCAAGGATGAGTTTTTCCAAGAATATTTAACCCAAAGAAAAGAACAAGGCGGATACGAACCAATCGAAAGCTTAAAACGTGCCAGGTGTAGAAACGTTATTTACTCGATCTTGGATCCAAAACCAGAGAGAAGGATCACTGGTAAACAAATTTTGAACAGTGAATGGGGACGTGAAATCAGAATCTGTGATGCTGGTGAAGGTAAAACCATTGCTGTAACCCCACCTCCAGAAACCATCTTAGCAAAGAATGAATTGATAACTGAAGAAAGAGATGAAGACATAGAGGCTGCACAAAGCTAACGTATTGTATATACTTCAAAACTGGTTAAGGTGAAGACTTAAAAAACAAAATGATGACTTTGATGATCAAGCATACACAGCGTTAAAACTATACAATTGATAAATCGTTATATAAGGATATTTATGGGAATGAACAAGGTACAGTGGGACTGTTAATAGTGTATTTGTAAAACCATTTTCAAGTTAGTAATGAGCCCTGCAATCTCAAATCGATCTATATAAACTCTTTGTTTAGGTTTGGATCAAAACAAAATTTTAATTACGCGAGTGGTGATTGATTTTATACAAGCCAATTTCAAGTTAACGAGTATTGGTTTTTCTTGTCAGTGTCTCATCTGCGTTAGAATAGTCAACTAACCACCACTTGTCTTGGTAGATAGTTTACACAACACTCGTTTTAGTTGATTTTGATAAGGTCCATGTACGTTTTGAGTGAAGAGTTTGCAATTTTGTGACTCCGTACTAACATAACTTCTAGTATGGTTGAATTATCTGATTATCAGCGTCAAGAAAAGGTGGGTGAAGGTACTTATGGGGTCGTTTATAAGGCGCTAGACATAAGACACAATAATCGCGTTGTAGCGTTGAAGAAAATTCGATTAGAGTCTGAAGATGAGGGTGTACCTTCAACAGCAATCAGAGAGATCTCGTTATTGAAGGAAATGAGAGATGACAATATTGTTCGATTATACGATATAATACACTCTGATTCACACAAGTTGTACTTGGTCTTTGAATTTTTGGATTTAGATTTGAAGAAGTATATGGAATCAATACCCCAGGGTGCTGGTTTAGGTGCTGGTATGATCAAGCGATTCATGAACCAGTTAGTCAAAGGTATCAAACATTGCCACTCGCATCGTGTTTTACACCGAGACTTGAAACCACAGAATTTGTTGATTGATAAAGAAGGTAACTTGAAATTGGCAGATTTTGGTTTGGCCAGAGCATTTGGTGTCCCATTACGTGCATACACCCATGAAGTGGTTACTTTATGGTACAGATCTCCAGAGATTTTGTTAGGTGGGAAGCAATATTCGACAGGTGTTGATATGTGGTCAGTAGGATGTATTTTCGCTGAAATGTGTAATAGAAAACCGTTGTTCCCAGGTGATTCTGAAATTGATGAAATCTTTAGAATTTTCAGAATCTTGGGTACCCCTACTGAAGAAACATGGCCTGATGTCAACTTCTTGCCCGATTTCAAACCGTCATTTCCAAAATGGCAAAAGAAGAACTTGGCAGAATTCGTGCCAACATTAGATGCTGACGGTGTAGATTTGTTAGAGAAAATGTTGATCTACGACCCCTCAAATAGAATCTCAGCAAAACGATCTTTGGTTCATCCGTATTTCGAGGACGAAAGTGATGAATACGAGTATTCAAGATCGGTTAATATGGGTTAAAGGTTATCGATTATTTACGTATATTTGTAGTAAATAATTGAACAAATTCTGTTTTGGACCGTCTGAACTCGTAGATCGTATCAGTTATATTGTTTCAATGTGTATTAACGCTACTTTCAACTGCCAGAGTTATAGAAATATGATGCAAAATATGATAGTATCAAGACCGCTAAGGTATAGATCGATTGTATCGATAACAACGATCGTGGTTTCATCACGATTGTACTTGTTGAATTAACAGTCAGTTGTTGATCTTTCGTAATTAGTGGCTCAGCAAGGGCAGAGTTTGATGATTTGGGTTCAAATGATTTTTGTGAACCCATTGGAATGGTTGTATTTGAATCATCCTCAGGTAGCTGTCGCGATTCTTGAAGTATGGGGACGCTTGCTCTAGCGTCTTTCGGTTGTAGAATATCCTGCCTTACGTCACCTACTAAAGGTGAAGTTTCATTCTCCTGAAAATTTTCAAAAGTGTCATTCATGATATCGCAAGATACGTCTTCGACATCAATATAATCCACCGATTTATCCAACAGGTAAAAATCGGGTGATCTGATCGGTGGTGATGTTATTGGGGACGACGTCAATGAAAATGAATTCACCGGTGTGTCCGCCACAAGCTCCAGAGTTCCTTCGCTTGGTTTTATGCCGAGCTTGTATAAATTTAGTTTCATGGCCAAAGATTTCGTTTCAAGTTTGATCAAGTCGATTTTTTGGATCATTTGGTCATTTTTGATAGTTAGATCGAAGAGATTGTCGCGGTCTTTCGAGTTTTGTAGTGTAACTTGTCTCAAATTCATTTCTATAGTGTTGAACTTCACATGGAGGTTATTGTGCACTTGCTGCAAGCTATCGATGGAGTTTTTGATGGAGAATTTGTCCGCTTCAGCGACAAAATTCGATTCATGGATGGTTGACGGCGAGCTTAGCGTTCTTTTGTGCGATAACCCCATCAAGGAATCCGCATCGTCGTCGCGGTCATCATCTGAGTCTGTTAAGCATGCATCTGAACTACCCACTAAATATTTGGACTGCACCATCAACGAGTCTAAATTTGAGAAAATGGAATCTTGCGCGGTTCGCTTGATGATTGTGTTCTCATTATCAATGTAGCGCTCGTGTTCATCTTCCCAGGAGCCATAAAACTTGTCCTGTTTCATGTCATAAACCTTGATATCCTGCAACACATCAACTAATATATCGAACGTCTGCAAGTTATCGTACACTGAGTGTGCGTCCTCGTCCAAATTTAGCACCACCGTATCCAACCTCTCCAGTACTATGCTATCCTGTTCTAAGAACCCATTCAATTTCAAAAGTGTATCCAACTCCCGTACCAAATCTGGAAACTGTTCTAGCCGTACGATTCCATTCACGCTAGTTCGATCCCAAATAATCGTGAACACCGAGTCGTTGCCAACCCTGTCTACCAATCTCTGCCTGAGATCTGGCTTGTGAAGACCCAACATTGCCCTTTCTTGGTAGATATACGTATTTCAACTCAATTTCTGATTTAGTTCTGATTTAGATCTGTTGATTCTCATGTATGTAATTTGGCTTAATTAGGAAGATGATCATTTTGTCACAAAAGTAGGACATTATCACGTGTTACGACATTGACATATTTTATATTTTCAAATTGTTTATACAAACAACCAAAGTAACAATTGACATGGCAGAAGAAGGTGGCGAAGGGTACTACGATGATGGCTACTACGACGATGGCTACAATGATCAGTATTATCTGAACAACATCTATCGAGGTGGATATAGGGGAAGAGGTCGAGGAAGGGGGCGAGGGTCGTACAATAGTAATTATAACTATCGTGGAGGCTACAACGAAGGCTACTCGAGCTATCGTGGTGGGTACAGAGGTGGATATGGGAGTGAGTCAAGTCATCATTATAATCGTGGTAGTGGTGGTGCAAATGGAGCATATGAAGAGAGTGAATATGGCCGAGATCAATATCGAGGCGGTTATCGTGGACGAGGTCGAGGTAGAGGAGGATACTCTCCCCATTCGCAAAAACCATACACCACGCAGACATATGTGGCCGATAAAGCCAAGAATGCACATGCGAAGGAAGATGAGCCGTCTAGTAAACTGAAGTTAAAGGAGTTCAATAACCCGTGGATTAATAGCTTGGATATAACCCTGGACACCGACCAGCAAACTTTAGAAACACGACATAACGAACTTACAAAAGTCAACCAGGAATTGATTGCTTTACAAAAGAAGAATATCACCTTGAACCTGAACCTAATAAACTTGGAAAGGTTGGCAGCCAAGGAAGAATTGAACGTGCAAATATCAAACGAAAAGTTGGAAGAGATCACATTGATGTAAACGTGTGAAGAAACTTCAAAAGAGGGAAAATGTTTTGTCCACTTCAATTTGAGCAGATAGCACGAACGCCAGTATCGTCGTTTCACTGACCTATATAGTCAAATAATCAACTATAAAGATTCCAACACTCTGTGACATTGTCCGAATGCTGTTTAGCTCTCGTGCAAAATTTGTTGCAAGTTTGACTCAAGAGTATTGATTTGGAAGGTACCGACTACAATGCGCGGACTTTTGAATTACCGAACGTTGTTAGTGATGAATCCTGTGATCTCCCCAGTGTATATAGACTATGTATCATAACTACACGCCGACGTAGTATTACTTGAATAAGATTGGGTATACTCGAGTCGTCTGCAGGATTATGGTTGGTATAGTAAATTGAAAAATTATCAATCAGTTGATTCAACTTAACGAGTTAATCATGTCAATTCAAGCACTAGTCAACTCGGTCGCTGACAATAAGACAGGCCAAGGTTTGGTCTACTTAGCATTATTAGTCGGAGTATACAAATTGACCATTTTCACTTTGAGTTTTGTTTCGTTAGTTGCTGATTTGTGGGTGATTCCTGGTACCAGCTTTGCCAAATATGGCAACAAATCGGGCAATTGGGCGGTGGTTACAGGTGCTTCTGATGGAATTGGTAAGGAGTATGCCATGCAATTAGCAGGAAAAGGGTTCAACATCGTGTTGGTGTCGAGAACTCAATCTAAATTGGAATTGTTAGCCACCGAGATTGAAACCAAATACAAGGTTGAAACCAGAATTGTAGCCTTTGATGCTTCCACTGATTCCAGTGAGAACTATCAGCTTTTGAATGATACCATTAGGGTATTACCGGTCACGGTCTTGATCAACAATGTCGGTCAATCGCATTCAATCCCAGTACCATTCTTGGAGACTACTACCAAGGAGTTACAAGATATCATCACCATCAACACCACTGCCACTTTGAAGATCACGCAAACTGTGACTCCATACATTGCTTCAACTGCCAAGCAACAGAAATGTCGTGGCTTGATCTTGACCATGGGTTCGTTTGGAGGATTATTGCCCACTCCTTACTTGGCGGTGTACTCGGGCTCGAAAGCCTTCTTGCAATCGTGGTCTGCTGCATTGGCAGGCGAATTGAAATCGGAAAACATTGACGTTGAGTTGGTGATCAGCTACTTAGTCACCTCGGCCATGTCTAAGATCAGAAGATCGTCTGCCATGATCCCCAATCCTAAAAACTTTGTCAAGTCGGTGTTCAGCGGATTGGGCAAGAGAAATGGTGCTCAGGAAAGATACGCTACGAGTACGCCGTACTGGACCCACGCATTGATGCATTTCGGGATTGAAAACACCGTTGGTGTTTACTCAGCTGTTGCCAATACCTTGAACTACGGCATGCACAAGTCTATCAGAGTTAGAGCCTTGAAGAAACAGGCCCGAGCCCAAAAGAGCGAGTAAACACTTGACGTGCTGCAATAGTAAACAATATTTTTTTCGGTGAAATTTTAAGAAAGGCCAACATTCTCAGCCACCACTTGTGGATAATTTGACACCTGAATCGATAACTACATCTAGCAACATCTGTTCTATCCACTTATCCATTGAATCAACATTCATCTCATCTCCCAACTTCGATATCGAAGCTTGTAGCAATCGTGTCACGTGCCCGAGAACATTCTAGAAATATCTCGATACCAATCGACAATTTGATTTGGCAACATAAAATCACTCCAATTGTAGACGAGGCCGATTGTATCTTTCTTTTGTAGCAATGGTCAAGGAAACTAAACTTTACGACTTGTTGGGAATCACTCCCTCTGCCAACGAGACAGAAATCAAGAAGGCATACAGGAAAAGTGCTTTGAAGTACCATCCAGATAAACCAACGGGGGATACTGAAAAATTTAAGGAAATCTCAGAAGCGTTCGATATCTTGAGTAATGCTGATAAAAGACAAGTGTACGACGACTATGGTATAGAAGCCGCACGAGGTAATGCGCCTGCTGGAGGTGCTGGTGGTAATCCATTCGCTGGCGCTGGAGGACCTGGAGGTGCTGGGGGCCATACATTCAGTTTCGGGGGTGGTGGTCCTGGCGGTTTCTCGCAAGCCGATGCATTCAACATTTTCAGTCAAATGGGTGGATTTGGCATGGGTGGTGGTGGAGGTGGTGGAGGTGGTGACGATTTTGGTTTCGGCGGTGGTTTTGGCGGTGGTAGAGGAGGCTCGCCTTTTGGTGGTATGGGAGGAGGTGGTATGCCAGGAGGTTTCGGCGGTGGTGGTGCCAGGTCCGCCAGACGCCCTGAACCAGATACGGTCACAATGCCATTAGCAGTTACTTTGGAGGACATTTACAAAGGTGCAACCAAAAAGATGAAATTGAACAGAAAGGACAAGAATGGAAGTCGAGAATCCAAAGTGTTGGAAGTTTCAATCAAACCAGGCTGGAAAGCAGGAACCAAAATCACATTCTCAAACGAAGGTGACTACCAACCTGAAGCAGGTACTAGACAAACAATCCAGTTCGTATTGGAGGAAAAACCACATCCCACATTCAAAAGAGATGGCAACGACTTGAAAATGGATATCACATTAACTTTCAAGGAATCATTAACAGGATTCTCTAAAGAGGTCACAACTATCGATGGTAGAAGAATTCCATTAGCCAGATCACAACCAGTAAAACCAAACACATCAACTACATACCCAGGTTTAGGTATGCCAATCTCAAAGACTCCGGGCCAAAGAGGTGACTTGGAAATCACTTACAAAGTAGACTACCCCATCAGCTTAACTCGCGACCAGAAAGATGCAATCGAAAAGAACTTTTGAACAACAACGTCGCTATCAAGAGGCTAACAAAAACGCTACATTTTATCATCATGCTATATAACTAAAACAAGGTCAGTGGTCCAAATACATAGAGCATTTCTACTTCATCATTTTCATTTCACAGTTATAGGTTTTCATATATATATATACAAATTTAATCAAACAAAAAAAAATTAGCAATAAGACTCGTACGTCGTGATATAAGTTGTAGATACTATAGTACTGTAGTTACATTCAGCTACCCTTCGTTGGTTTCGTTCCACGTCTTACCAGTTTGGATAAAAATACGCTTTGCACGGTAGCGCTGGAAAGATGTCAATATTGAAATTCCAATTTGACTTTGATTGTAGTTGCAGCATCTAACTACGCTGAACAATTATGTCAGTTATCCTAGCATCAGCAGGGTACGATCACACCATTAGATTTTGGGATGCATTAACTGGTGTTTGCTCTCGAACAATTCAGCATACAGATTCTCAAGTCAATCGATTGGAAATCACCAATGATAAGCGTTTTCTAGCGGCAGCAGGACATTTATACGTTCGATTATACGATATTCGACAATCAGGCAGTTCTGGAAATACTACGGCACAAGCCAGTGCTACAAATGGGGGTACATCTGCGCACAATGCCAATAACAACAATAGTCAAGCAGTCATGACGTTTGAAGGACACACAAGCAACGTCACATCACTAGCTTTTCAAATAGAAAACAAATGGATGGTAACAAGTTCAGAGGATGGGATGGTTAAAGTCTGGGATATAAGAGCCCCATCAGTGCAAAGGAATTACAAACATCATTGCCCAGTCAATGAGGTTGTAATACATCCTAATCAGGGTGAGTTGATATCCTGTGATCAGGATGGAAATATAAGAATCTGGGATCTTGGCGAGAATCAGTGTACCCACCACTTGATACCCGAAGATGATGTGCCGATAAATTCATTATCAGTGGCCAGTGATGGCTCCATGTTAGTAGCGGGAAACAATAAAGGAAATTGTTATATTTGGAAAATGCAGAATAACCGAGACGTCACTTCATTGACTCCAGCTACGAAGTTCAGATCTCATTCAAAGTATATCACTAGGGTCGTTTTATCGACAGACATGAAGCATTTGGCAACTTGTTCTGCAGACCACACGGCTAGAATATGGTCAGCAGAGCAAAATTTCAACTTGGAAACTACATTGCAAGGTCACCAACGATGGGTTTGGGATTGCGCTTTCAGCGCCGACAGTGCTTACTTGGTCACAGCATGCTCCGATCATTATGTCAGATTATGGGACTTGTCGAATAGCGAAACAGTACGACAATACAACGGCCATCATAAAGGTGCAGTATGCGTTGCATTGAACGATGTTTGAGTCTTTTCGTTTCACTACAAGCACACTTACGACGAAATGGACTTGGTCTCAAGCGAAAGTAATCAGGTATGCGCGAGATTCAATTCATTTTAGTACAACGTATTATCAAGCTGATCTAAAGATTAATAATTAATGATTAATAATTATGTATATACAGATAACTAGATATATGTATACCAAGACCACATATAGTGGTGTAAATGCAAAATTTAGTAGATTTAGGAGTTCTCAGAGGAATTCGCTGTAAATTCATCTTCAACCTAATATATTGTCAACACTTGACTCAAAATTGAGCAATATGTCATTTGTAGCTGCCGCTACTGCCGATGCAAAATTACCTGTGCCGGTAGCATTACCTCTGTCGAGTCCATAAGAGACATCAAGTAAGTCCACAGCACCAAAAGATGTATTTGCTCTATCATCGTTACCTTCGGCATGTGTAGATTCAAAATGCACAGTGGTCATTTCTTTATTAGTATTTGAAGGTACTGCATCATCTTGCTTTTGAGAGTGATGGAAATCATCCTGAAGAAACCCACCAAGCTCAAAGTTCCACGCAAGAAATTCATCGATCCAACATCTTACTATCCACCACGCGCCAAAACCTTGGCCACCAGTTAAGCTGATTTCTCTGAGGCAAGTAGTCAATAAATTACTGGCCAATAAAATGAATAGCCTAGGGTTGGTTCCGGCGAATTTTCCTGGCAATTGAGCAAGATAATTGCAAACTCGCATCATGATTCCTGGAGCCAGTTCCTCATTAGATTCCTCGCTAAGTAACAGGAAAATGTCCTCGTTCAATACCTTGATCAAGACTTCAATGTTTTGGTCTGAGCAAGGAACTTCTCGATTGACAATCTCAGTTATGTCCAACCTTGACCAATCTTGCAACATTGATTGCTTCTCACCTTCATCATTCAAAATTCGTGAGGTGGCTTGTCCAGTCTCGATATTCTTGATTAATCTATCGAGCAAATTGATGAAGTTTTTAGCCAACTTCAATTTCATTACCACAAGATTCTTAGTGATTTTGTTGCTAAGCAAGTTGGTAGACATATTCTTGACATAGCCAGATGAGATTTGCTTCAATTGTGAAAGTAAGTCTGTCGGAATTGAGTATTGATTTTGTAACTTCGTCAACATTCGAATCATCCTCTTGTACATCGCGACATCGCAGATCTTAATCCATTCAATCACTCTATCGCTGGTATAGAGTTTAATCACTGGTGCAGTGAGGATACTATTGAAGTTACTGAAACAGGCAAAAAACTTCTTCAATTGCATGAAACGCAAAGATTCGAATAATGAGTTTACATGAACTTTGTATAGCGAGAATAAAGTGTCAGCAATATCATAGTCAGTATCCCTTGGTATATATGGGTAAATTGAGGGAAGGTGAATTGTTTCATTGGGATTTAACAAATTGTTATTGATGGAATCCATCAAATTGGGAATATATTTTAAGTGCGCCACAGATGGAATTTGATCTGAGATAGACGCCGATGGAGCAATTGAAGGTGAGTTTATTGGTGTAAACGACGGTGAATTTGTCCTAGAAATACTAGCGGGCGAGTCGTCAAATGAGATTGATGAGTTGGTGGATGATGCTGGTGAGTGGATCAATTGAGCACCAGTCGAAGAACTAGGATATGTCCCAGACATGGAATGACTATGATGATGCTTCTGCTGTTGATTGTTCTGGTCTCCATTTAATTTGATACCACAATAATGATATTTAGATTGGCCCCTCATGCCCAAGCGACGGGTAGTAAGATTTGGGAATAATATTCTCACCAATTTACCAAAACTGGCAGGAGATAATGGTGCCAAGTTGTTCTCAGCACATATGTGGACATATCTCGCGTAAATCCTGTTACGAGGTACCACAGCTGTTGGCGATGCTTCACAAGAGTTGAACAACCACACCATTCCGAATATCTGGCGCTGTCTTTCCTTAGTTTCTTTGTATTTGTGGCTATCACCACCACTAGTGGGCGAGTACCCATCTTTAGGATCATCATTCTCTAATAATTTGATCCTAGTGGCAAGCTCTTCCAAAGAGGTGTCGGCGGCTGCAAATGCTAGTTGTTTCAATTCATTATCTCCTTGGTCGCCTTGCGGTGCATGATCTGATTTCCTGGCCCTTTTGCGCTTGTTAGAACTGATTGGCGAGGTCAATGACACCACGCCTGTATCTTGGTCTTGATTCTGCATAGGTAATGATGTTGACATGGGCGTAGCTATGGACATTGATGAATATGGGAGCGTCGACCGTATTTGCGACGCACTCATTTGTGGTTGTGTTGGATTGGGTTGGTATGGTTGCACGAATTGTGTATTAGATCTAAGATAATAATGTGGAGCTTTTTGATGCAGTTGGGGTTGGTTCGTAAAATCGTACTGGAATTGTTGCTGGTGCTGTTGTTGTTGCGGTTGTAGTGGTTGTTGAAAATGTTGCGGGCTAGGCTGGTATGCAACATTTGTATGGCTTGGAACGCGTTTGTATGGGTATTGTTGGTTTGGGTGCAATGAGGGAGCAAATCCGAAATTTGGTTCGGTTTTGACCATGTTATTCTGAGGCGGAGGAAGAGAATGCTGTTGTTGCTGCAATCGATGATGATGATGATGATGCTGTTGCTGTAAATTCTGTTGGTTATTAGTTTGCTTCAATGCTTCATCATTCAGTGCATGTGCGTTCGCAGATATTACCGAAGTCTCAACTGTATTCAACGAATGATTGGGAGATGGCAATAAATATGATTCATCGATGGTTTGATGATTGTGTTGTTGATCCATACGAGAATTGGAAACTCTGGATATGGGATCGATGATTTATTTTTTGGTGTTTGTATTGTTAACCCTTATACTGCTCCTGATCGTAAAAGTAAGTGTGAGTCTTTTGATGATCCGAGTATTAAAACAGATATAATGACAGATAACTCATGCAAACTGACTGGTATGATATAATAGGGTGCGATCCGTGTACCTCAATTAAGTATTTTTTTGCAATCTTGAATAATGAGTAGTAAAATTAACTAGATTGAATTTAAGATTTCAGATCAAATCTTGGTTAAAAAAAAAAATATCGATCAAAACTTCAATTGAAACAAACGTAGATCAAGCCAATATTATTGGATAAGTGTTGACCTGGTTACCTGAAATTTTGAGTGTGTGCTCCCACCTGACAATTTTTAGGGGAAAGTTTAAATTTTATATGAACGCTAGTGAAAATGAAGGCAAAGTCAATGACGCTAGGTGGAAAATATTCACTAGTTTGGGTCGATATTTTCTTGACTTTGTCTAGTTGAACAATCCCCAGCAATTTATAAGGATCAATTGTTGTGCCACGGGTGATGGAGATATGTAACAATTTGTAATTTCACAAATTGTTTGATCTTTGGATTTAGTTTCAAATCGAGATTGTAATTTTAACCGCAGGCATCAACTCAATGAAATCAGACAAATTTTTTATTGTGTTATGCATGAAAACTGTTTTAGATAAAGAAGTTTAATTAGGGCTGGCACTATACAGGAAGTTTGGATTGTTTGGCTTCGAGCATGGCATTGTTTGTGAAGGGACCTCGAAACTGTATAATGTATGTGGCGTAGAGAACGATCGTAGAAAGTTATTCATGTTGCATTCGTCCGCACTTTGTAGTTGCTCAAACAATTTTTATTGTTTTTCAAGATCATCACAAGGGCAATTGGTATGCACCACAAACACATATCTTGAGGATTAGGTAATGATCGAAAGATGTGTAGGCAAGGTTATCTTGCGATTGCATTGACAAAGTCATTGTTGTGGCTGATACGCCAGGGAGTGACTATTCTCGAGATTGTGTCACTTTTCGCTGACACTTCTTAAGATAAACTTTCGTAATTTGCCAACTCGCTCGATGCAGAAGCTTTGAGCCAATCGAGCTCAAGACGTCATTCTAACGTGCTCGTTAGATCCCACCAAATTCGTGTTTGTAACGTGGAGAAATGTCATCTTTTCTGTCTGAGACAAAACGACATTGTCGATGCGTATAAATAACCGAATCGTCGCCATGGTAAGCTGTAGTAGTAGGTATATGATTGATTCATGTATACCTCACTGTTTCTCCAATGTTCTTTCCCTCATTTCCCCATCATAACTCTGATAAACTGGGTCACTGCCAGTGTTTTGAGTTTGTTGCAAAATCAACATTTTGATTCTCGCGTATTCTGCAGGACATTTTCTAATCGGATGAGATGAAAAATTATGAGATGGGCAAAGTTGTGAATGGGAATAGGTACAACATAGGTTAACCACTAACATCATAATGGCTATCTTAAACTCAAATCCTGAGATCCTTTTGCGTAAAAGAAAGAATGCTGATCGAAAGAGGTTGGAAAAACAGGAACAAGCCCGGGATAAACTACAGAAACAAAAGAACTTAAAGAAGAAACAAGCACAAAACAAGTTCATTCGAGCTGAGACCTTGATAAGTAACCACAAGTCGAACGAATTGGAGACCAAGAGAATCAAGAGCATAAACAAGAAACAACAAGCTGCTGCAAAAGCTTCGGGAATCTCACAACAATTTCAAATAAACGACGATGAATCAAAGCTCTTGTTTATTATAAGAATATCATTGCACACCAAGGGAATCAAATTGCCCAATAAGGCCAACAAGATCTTGACAGTGTTGAAGTTACAACAAGTAAATACAGGGGTGTTTTTGAAAGTCAACTCTTCAACTTTGGAGTTGTTGAACTATGTGGCTCCTTACATCATCATTGGCCAACCTTCATTGAACTCAATCAGAAAGTTGTTCCAAAAGAGAGCCTGTATCAACACTGTAGATGAAGAAACCGGAGACTTGAAAATAACCAAATTGGATAATAATCAATTGGTCGAGGATAAATTTGGCGATTCCCTAGGTTTGATCTGTATCGAGGATATCATTCACGACTTCACATCCTTATCCGATAACATAAACACCGTCAACGCATGGTTATTGCCTTTCAAATTGAACCCTCCCGTGAACGGATGGGGACCTCAAGCGAAATTGGCCAAATTGTTGCATAAATCAGAAAACATCACCACCATCTCGTTATCAAGAGACTACAAATTACAAGAAGTTGAGGATATCGACTCAATCATTGACCAGCAAAATTGAAATTTGGGGAAATGTTTTAGGACATAGTGTGACATTTTTTGTAGCCATTTGCATTGTCATCTCATCGCAGTTGTATACTTAGGTATTTTATAGACGTAATCTACGTACTCCCATGAATGCTGTCTCTTTATTTGCTCACCTTTTCAACTGTCGATGGGGATGATTTCTCACGCGTGGGAAATCACAATCTTTTGACATTTTTGATAGTTCAATGATATGATGTATTCTCTTTACCAGGAGTTGAAACCAAATGCAGAGCACACTTATAAGCTATTACAGCTAGGTCCAGAATTGCTAGACACGATAAAGACTGAGGATGGCGATATAATAATCAAGTCTACCCAAGCAGCAGCCGAAGATCACTTGGTGGTTTGCACCAAGGACAAGACGTGGAAGTTGCGACAAATGAATCACTCCAATCACATAGAGCTACTAGACAATATCAACATCAACCATCGAAGGTTGGAAGGGAACGACGACACTAGTGCATTGATTGGATTTGCCAATGCATCATACGAGTACGAATTGACTCTGTTTGATGGATTGATCAATAAGTCTGGCGTTCCAATATACAATGGACAAGATTCCATAGAGTCCATAACTATCGGTGAACTTTTGGATATCTCGCCCATATCTCCACAAGAGTTCATTCTGAATTGGTATCAGTGTGGTGGCTGCGAAATAAATGGCAAGGCAATAATACTATCTGACGAGTGGACAACGACAATCTTGACCTTGATCTTGACAATACTATTGTCCCAGAACTTTGAATGTGAACTGCAAGAAGGTGATGTTGACATGATGTGCAAGTATGTCATTGCTGAAAATAACGACTACACCGAATCCATGGTAATTTCGGTGCTATATCAGTTCGCCACAATCAGCGAACATCAAAAGTTCAAATTGAACAACATGCAGATATCACGATGGTTTGGTAAGCAGACTTTGGCGCAATCTCCTTTGAAAGTGTGGAAAATGCCCGAGTTTTTGATACAATGGAAATCGAGTTTACCCGAGTTTTACAACGTTTCGCTTGACTTGGTGAACTTACAAGGATATTATTGCAGACCCATTCTAGAGCGAATCAAATATATCGATCCCAAAACCTTATCAATGGACCCGCAAACCAGATTTTTACAATTGTTTCAATTTGCACCCAACTGGGACTATCAAGAATTCGTCCCCTTTATTCAGCCAATGGTTCCCAAAGGCAAAAAGGCCGATTCTCTCATCATGAAATATGCTAGGAAGAAGAAGGTGACTAAAACCAAGTATATAGTTGTAGCAAAGTAATATAACACCTCCATACTTCGACTCGGTTCCCTGCTCCGAGTAGACAATCTGCGAAATTGAAAAATGTGAAAATCGTGAAATATTTCACAACCACATTTCACAACGTCAACATGGAGCAGCTGACGTTTGTGATTTCATTGATAGTATGTGAATCATTGGTGGCTTCTTGACCAAACATCTATACTAACGAATTATCTCAGAGTGGTGGTTGTGCTGGTACTGCAACAGATTTAGCATTTTTCCCAATAGATACTGTCAAAACTAGGCTACAAGCTAAAGGAGGCTTTTTTGCCAATGGTGGATGGCATGGGATATACAAGGGACTTGGTTCGTGTGTGGTAGCGTCAGCGCCATCAGCAGCATTATTCTTCGTCACATATGACTCGATGAAGTTATACACTCGAGATTACATGGCACCGGCCCAATCGCATATGCTATCAGCGTCTTGTGGTGAGATAGCGGCATGTTTAGTGAGAGTACCTGCTGAGATTATCAAGCAAAGGACTCAGGCTGGGATTGTTGGCGTTGGTGGGAAGTCGACGTCATGGTCTAATTTCAAATACTTGATCCAGAACAAATCGGGTGAAGGTGTCCTCAGAGGATTATATAGAGGTTGGAACACAACCATTATGAGGGAGATACCGTTCACTATGATTCAGTTCCCGTTATACGAGTGGTTAAAGATGGAATGGTCCCGAACCACCGAAACCGAGTTATCATTGTTGAAAGGCGCGATATGTGGGTCGATAGCAGGTGGTTTCGCGGCTGCTGTGACTACACCTTTAGATGTCATCAAAACGAGAATAATGTTGCATAAACTGAAGATTGGTGTGGTAGAATTGGTGCAAACAATCCTAAAAGAAGAGGGTCCTAAAACGTTCTTAAACGGTATAGGGCCCAGAACAATGTGGATTAGTGCTGGCGGTGCCATATTTTTAGGGTGTTATGAATTAGTCAGCACAAACTTGCGTAGTTGGAACAAGAAGACCCACTACTTCTAGTCATTTTCTAGATCTAATAGAGTTCATACTTATCGCAATCAGCATCAACTTATTTTATATGTTTCCTGTATGCAAATCAGTAGTAAGCAAAAATTTCAATTTGAATTATTAATACAATTTGGGGATCATTAAATCGTTATCAACCTAATAATTTAATCATTAGATACTTGTCATCGTGGCTAACTAACAGCATAGATCAAGGTTTATTAGTCGGTGTTAGCAAATAATGTTAAAGCAGCTTAAATCGATGCATTCAGCATTAGGCAAACGCACTTTAGTCTCCGCATTACTGGGAAGTCATGGAATACCCAGCCGTTGTGTAGCACAATCCACAAAGCGATTATTAGCTACAACTTCAACTGTTATTCCGCCCGAAGGTTCTGCCATCAGTTTGCAGACAGTCACTAGAGATGACTCCAAATTTGGTACAAGACCAATTTACTTGGATGTTCAAGCTACCACACCCACTGACCCTAGAGTGTTAGATAAAATGTTACAGTTCTACACTGGGTTATACGGTAATCCACACTCATCCACTCACGCTTATGGTTGGGAAACCGATAAGGAAGTTGAAAAGGCCAGAAAATACGTCGCCGATGTTATCAAAGCTGACCCTAAAGAAATCATCTTCACAAGTGGAGCAACCGAATCCAATAACATGGTCATCAAAGGTATTGCCAGATTTTACAAAAAAACTAAGAAACACATCATAACTACTCAAACCGAACACAAATGTGTGTTGGATTCGTGTAGACACATGCAAGATGAAGGATTTGAAGTCACCTATTTACCAGTCAACGAAGAAGGATTGATCTCGATGGATGACTTGAGAGCAGCAATCAGAAAGGACACCATCTTGGTGTCGATCATGGCAGTCAATAACGAAATCGGGGTGATCCAACCAATCAAAGAAATTGGAAAATTGTGTCGTGAGAATAAGATCTTCTTCCACACTGACGCAGCTCAAGCTTACGGGAAAATTGATATTGACGTGAATGAAATGAATATTGATTTGTTATCAATTTCGTCGCACAAAATTTACGGTCCAAAAGGTATGGGTGCATGTTATGTGAGGAGAAGACCAAGAGTTAGATTGGATCCCATCATCACTGGTGGTGGTCAAGAAAGAGGGTTAAGATCAGGTACCTTAGCTCCACCATTAGTCGCCGGTTTCGGTGAAGCCGCAAAATTAATGATGGAAGACAAAGACGTATGTATACTAAGTTTTTTTTTCTACTAGAACAGCAATTGGGGTTCGACTGTGAAGAATTCATAACCAGATTTTTCCATCCGCAAGCTGACAAGTGCTTGTGGTCAAAATTGATGAAGATTTAATTATGCAAGGATCTGAGTTATCTCCAAGTACTGTTCTCTTGCAATCAAGCTTTACTAACAATTCTAGTACGACAAGGAGTATATTGAAAGACTTTCCAATAAATTGAAAACTGGTTTATTGTCCATTCCATCCACACAATTGAATGGTTCTCACAACCCTGATTCGCAATACCCTGGTTGTGTTAACATCTCTTTCGCTTATATCGAAGGTGAATCATTGTTGATGGCCCTAAAGGATATTGCATTATCTTCAGGATCAGCTTGTACATCGGCATCATTGGAACCTTCTTATGTTTTACATGCATTAGGTGCTGACGATGCTTTAGCCCATTCCTCCATTAGATTCGGAATTGGAAGGTATACCACCGAAGCTGAAATTGACTACGTAATTCAAGCTATTAAAGAAAGAGTGGAGTTCTTAAGGAAGATGTCACCTTTATGGGAAATGGTACAAGACGGAATCGATTTAAGCACAATTGAATGGAGTGGTCATTAAGTCGATGTTTGAACCAAAACTTACGTGTATGTATTATGTATGTAGCTACCTTATTATGAGTCAGAATACGCTCATTATATAACTCTCAAATCTATAATTTTCAAAATCTCCGGGAAATTTCAGGGCCGCTAGCGGCTGTTTTTGTTTCTCAGTATTTACTCCAGAAATATCTGAAAAATTCGAGGTCAATCAACAAGTTGTTTATTTAACATCGAATATGTCTATCACAAAAACTATTACTGTTCTTCCAGGTGACCATGTTGGTACTGAGGTTTGTGCTGAAGCCATCAAAGTATTGAAGGCAATTCAAGAAAGCACTCCACATCATAAAATCAACTTTGAGTTCAAGGAACATCTTATTGGTGGTGCAGCTATTGACGCTACAGGTGTCCCACTCCCTGAAGAAGCATTGAGAGCAGCTAAATCATCCGATGCTGTGTTATTGGGTGCAGTTGGTGGTCCAAAATGGGGAACTGGCAAAGTCAGGCCAGAACAAGGTTTACTTCAAATCAGAAAAGAACTCAATTTATATGCTAACTTAAGACCATGCAATTTTGTATCAGAAACCTTGCTTGAATTATCACCATTGAAATCACATATTGTCAAAGGTACAAATTTCACAGTGGTGAGAGAATTAGTTGGTGGGATATACTTTGGTGAGAGGCAAGAACAAGAAGAATCAGCCGATGGACAATCAGCATGGGATACTGAGAAGTACTCCGTTGATGAAGTCACTAGAATTACTAGAATGGCTGCTTTTATGGCTTTGCAACACAACCCTCCATTACCTGTTTGGTCTTTAGACAAGGCCAATGTCTTAGCATCTTCAAGATTATGGAGAAAAACAGTGGACAAGGTTATGGCTGAAGAATTCCCTCAGTTGAAGATTGAACATCAATTGATTGATTCTGCTGCCATGATTTTGGTGCAGTCGCCTACCAAGCTCAATGGTATTGTTATCACTTCAAACATGTTTGGCGACATCATTTCCGACGAAGCTTCAGTTATCCCAGGTTCGTTAGGCCTTTTACCTTCCGCGTCGTTAGCATCATTACCAGATACAAATAAAGCGTTTGGATTATACGAACCTTGCCATGGATCTGCACCAGATTTACCAGCCAACAAAGTCAACCCAGTCGCAACCATATTATCGGTAGCTATGATGTTGCGGTTGTCCTTAGATTGTCTCAAGGAGGCTGAAGCTTTGGAAAAGGCAGTTGGTGAAGTCATCGACAATGGGATCAGAACTGCCGATTTGCATGGTTCAAGCTCGACTCAAGAAGTCGGTGACGCTGTTGCCAAAGCTGTAACCCAAATTTTACAAGCCGCGAATTGATTTATATACTCACATAAAGCATAAACTATAAATTAATCTTTTATTTCTATCTTTGACTAGTTCTGACTATGACCAGATGAGAGTCTTAGCTTTTGAATGATCATGGTTGCTAAATTGGCATGTTCTGAGTTCACGTTCTTCGAAGAAGATTCTTCGAGCCCCTCTGGTATTTCTGACTCAGATGATTCTTTTACGGCGCATATCTCTATTATTGTCGCCTCGCTTGACTCAACTTCCAGACCCTCCTCGACATCTTCATTGTAATTAGCATATTGTTTGTCCTCGTCGTACTCGTCCGGTGAATAAAATTCGTTATCAGTACTTTCTAAAGAGGCTACGCTTTCGTTAATCTGTTGCAATCTTTCATATGGTCTCCTGGACGAGATTAAATCGTCTTTGTTTCCCAATTCAAGTAGCTGAGTCGATGAAAACGTTTGATCAATCTCCAATTCTAGATTGTTCGCATACATCGAGGGTGTTAATGATTGTACTGACTCTTCACGTTTCCCAGAAACAAAATGGAAGCTTGAACCTGTCGATGAATGGGATGACACTCTGATATCTTTATTGGCTATGGGCTCGAAAGCATCATTTTCAAAATGAGTTACAAAATCATCAACAAGGCTGGACGCATTGTTAGAATGTTCACCTAATTCTAGAGCTTTGTTCGACTCAATATGATCAACCAACAATTCCGCGTCCAGCATGAATACGGATGAATTGTCTCGTGACATTGCAACCCAGTTTTTAGCCCCATCTGTATAGAATTGTTGTGTCTGTTTCGGATTAAGCTCTAAAAACCGATTCATGCTAGATGCTGTCTCTAGAATGTTGATTTCTGAAATGGAGGGAGTGTAGGTTTTGCCTGAATTGGCCAGGAGACTTTTGTCTGATCTCAGAATGGGATTCAAGTCATTGTTGGAGAATGCGGCATCATTAGCAGATGAATTTGATGGTTTGTTCTTGCTCAAAGGCGTCGAATGGTTTTCAACCTGGTAGTCTCTTTTTAACACCGATGGATTTGTGATTGACAAATTTGAGTATGTGGAGTCGCAAGAGTGTCGATTGTGCGAAATATCGTAGAGTGGCAGTATTTTGGAAGCATAGTTGTCACTCCTTTGCATTGTTTCAGTTGGCAATTTAGGTGTATGGGTACGATCGGATACGACACCCTTTACCTCAACATGCTTTCTAGCATCAAGCTCCGGTAATGGCAGCAATATTCTTGACACTTCCAACTGTTCACCCTTGGGGATATATGTTTGACTGATGTTTCTTTCGTCGGATTGGTCACATGTGTTAGAAACTTTCTGTCTTTTGAATGGTTTCATTAGATAATGAAAGAATAATCTTCGCTTTTTAGTTGCTTTTATTTCAGCTGGTTTGCCTTTGGTTACTGGCTTCTGTGGAGTCTCTTTGATTGGCGGCTGAGTGTCGGGGTAGTTAACATTTGCAGTTATTGCTGCAAACGACTCTTCTGAGGTATCCAGTATAACTTTTGCATTCTGGAAGTCTCGAGTGAATTTTTTAACGACGTAATCAATATCTTTGTTACTACCACTAACCATAGACAATGTCAAATCACGATCAAACTTCATATATAAATGCAAATTGTCAGACAAAATCTCCTTTATCATAGGCTGAAACTGTTCCTTGCTGATGGTCTCTTCCAAAAAGTAGTCTCCAGCTTTACCTATAGCCGATATGCAGATAGTATTATGATTTGTGAGTTTGGCATTGATGAGTAACTGTAACCCTGGATTACTATTCATGAATTCGCGCAAATCATCAATTTGAATATTCAAGAATAATGCAAATGGCGATTTGCATGATTCTTGTTCGTAAGATTTAATCTCATGTGCGGTTGAATACATTCGGAAGTTTGCTTTAGTATTCTTGAACAAATGGAAGGGCTGTGACTTATTCAAAATTCTAGCCTTGTTGATAAGCTCAACTATTTGCTGTTTGTTCACTTGATTCTCGCCTGGTTTATTCAAAACTTGATAGCTCTTGCTAAATATTGGTTCCATTGCATTCTTTGAACTGAATCCTTTTGATGATGTACTCAAAAATTTGATAAATTCGCCAGTTCTATCTAGATTGACCACACTATTATAAGAGCTAATAAACACATCGGTTATGCTACACCAGCAGCTGACCTTCATTGATGGAAATTGTGCAAAGTTTGATATTGGCTTCTGATTTACCAAACTATGCATCAACAAATCTGCAACTGAGATCTGCTTCATGGAATCATCAGTATCGTATGTATCATCTAGGATATTCAAAAATAGAAGATGATCCGAAAAGATGACTAGTACCTCAACAGGACTTATATTCCGAACTTGTTTCACATTCTTGAATTCAAAAATTCCAATAACTCGTCTTGTGAGCCAACCGTATTGCAATTCTGCAGGCCAGTTTGAAGCCAATTCAGTCAATATCTTTCCAGTAGGAGTGAAAACTCGACTTTTGACATCGATTTTGTTAATTTCTTCGTCCGTCCCAAAAGCATCGATAATGCTAATAATCTTGCCATAACTGCTCTCAATCAAGGTTTTTTGACCTTGTTTGATTTTATCATCCTGATCAATGACCTCGTATAACCTGTTGATAATGAGTTTGATTTTGGGTAATTCTGCTATAGAGCCACAAACGATAGAATCCATTTCCCTGATGGAGTAGCCACCTTTATTGATCTTTGGGTTTTCAAATATTCGAGTCTGTTGTTTTTGATAAAACTTTTTCAATTTGATACTAAAGTATTTCAAATTCGCTTCGTGTCTAATGAATGGTTTATAGAAATAAGGCAAAATCATTACCAAAACGGAAAAGATCTCTTGAAATCCGAACTCTTGTGCTTTTGTCAATGCATCATGTAGAATGCAATTGATTCTGGTTATTTCATCAATGGTTGGTGGAAAAATCTTGTTCAATTTGACAATACCTTTGATATCAGTTGATTCCAAAACATTTATTCTCAAAGGAATGATAAAGTTTTGGAGAAGGTTGACCAAGCCCATAGCATAGTTAGTTTGCACCACAATCAACTCATCAATGATTTGGTTGATCTCTAGGTTGGCGTTGTATTTGTAAGCGGGAACATCTGGAGGGACATAGTTTATTTGCATAACTTCTGGAGAATACTCCAACAATGGATCAAAGATGTGGTCCGATCTTTCCCCTAACAACGCAATTAGATCATGGTTTTCCTGTGATGTTTTAGTAGTATGAACTGAATTATCGTAAGCGACATCCAAATGTAGCGAGTTGATGGTATGGTTTTGGATCAAACCCAATTGCATGATTAACGACCCCAATTCTTGTGGGTTGGCCAATTTGATCAATGTCATAGAATTCGCAAGGTTACCGGCATTGGTCTCGTCCCACAAATTGTCGATTGGGAATATTCCTGGGTTGTTCGAGATTTTATTGTAGTTTTTGAGATTGGTTATCGCTAATGATTTTCTCATCTTTGACTGTTTATACTCGGGTAACAAGTTCTCACACGCTGGCCAAAACCGTGATCTTGTACTCAATATCAAATTATCATAACACGTAAAGCCAAACTTCGTGATTGATCGGGTGCAAATTTTCCCTGAGTTCATATTCTTGAACACCATTATCAACACATTGCCGAATATTGCTTCATCGTAGCCAATGAAGTAGGAAGCATACTGGAAAACTGACATCCAATCGGCCGTTATTATATGGAAGTACGAGTAGTCATTAGTAGTGGTATTGTATTGTCCATTCAATGGGTATAGGTTGATGGGTATACTTTCTGAGGTATTGGGTATAATCGAATTGCGTTTGATATAATAATCAGTAGTCACCTTCTCATGCTCCAGATCATGTTTATCATGGGACTCGTTGAAATATTCCTTGTCGTGTTCTCGAGACGCATACCGATGATACACACTCATGGTTATAAAGAGTGATAATCCTCAAATTGTTGATTATATCTCACTACTAAAACACGAGTCTACCCAATTGTCAGTTTGATGCAAACATATGTCCTTTGAAATGTAAACAAACCACCATCGTATCTTTCCTAATTGGGATGTTTGGAACAAATATCGAATTCACGTGATTTTGTCGCTGATTTACGACACAATGTGGTAGTAGGAGGTGGTGTTTACTAAACTACATCCAAACACGGACAATTAGACACCACAGTCGTATATTAGTTATCATTGATTCATCTTATGAACTTCTTGTTGTTGATTTGCGAAATTCTTAGCCACCCCGGTTCAAAAAGTGACTAGCTTAGGATCACGGGGTAACCCATCCTGATCAATATTGTTCTTGTTTAATTCGGATTGTGTATATCGTAATCGAGCCTCGTCAAATGAAATATGCTCCACATTCATCAAATTTCTAATTTCCTCCTTGGCTGCCACCAGTAATCCAAATCGAGGGTCACTGTTCGATATGTTTGACGTGATGCTAAAGCTGTCGCTATTCAATCCAGACTCAAAGTCGTCAAGGAAACTGTCGCCATTGACTCTATCGTAACTCTGGGCTCTGCGGTTTGCCCGCCACCTATCATGGGCCTCTGCTATCTGGTTTCGCATTATGAATACTACCACCAACGCCATCACACACACGAACAACGCCACATGATGGAACCTAACATCCACATCTAAGTATCCTTTAAGTATCGCCATGAGAGTGAGATGTGTCTTGACTATACGAGCTTAATGTAGTATTATTAGTGTAGGTGCGTATTCAACGGTCAATTTTCAACTGCTGGTAGTACACACTATAAATTGAAACATTTCTATTATACATAGTTACGGAATTTTACTGTTACATAGTGTTCTCTTCGGGTGCGGCACTATCGATCTCAACATCGACATCACCACCCACTTCAACATCGACATCCACATCGACGTCAGCGTCCACAGCTCCGTCAACAACGTTTTGGGCAGGTCTTTTAGCAAAAGTGATAGATAACGCTCTACCACCATACACATACGTATCCAAGTTTTGGATGGCACTGTCTGCAGTTTCAGCTAATTCGAATTGAACTACTGCATTCCCAGATGCTTTGCCAACGTCATTGTATTGAACCTCCGCTTTCAAGACCCGACCCACGGTTTCGAATAATTCATACAAGTCATCGTTATTGGTGACGAATGGTAAGTTGGAAACGTAAATCTCGTCTGACCTTTCGCCAGTACCTTCAACATCTTTGGTGAACTCCGAATTTTGTTTCATAGGCGCTCTATTGTCCCTGGTTTCTTTGGGGTAGTACTCGTCTCGTTCTTCGCGATAACTAGATGCATTAGCACCACCTTTCCCAGGTCTGGTGTCTAATTTTCTACCTTCGATTTCATGACCTTGAAACATCTCGATCGCTTTTGTTGCTGCTTCGGGAGTGGAAAATACCACGGTACCAAACCCACGAGATTTGCCCCAGTTATCTAATCTAACATCAGCCCTGGTTACTTCACCAGCCTCTCGCATTATGTCTTTCAAAGTTTGCCAGTTAACCGAAAAAGGCAAGTTACCAACAAACACTTCGGTTCCTGGTTTAGGCGCCGAAGTGTCTCGTGCTGGTCGATATTCATCGGCGGGGTACTCGCTTCTGTAATCACTTCTTTTAGGAGGATATTCGCTTCTATAACTATCTCTTTCTCGTCTTTGATTTCTGAAGTCTTCCTTCTTTTCTGGTGGAGGGTAGTCTTGTCTAACAAAGATTTGTCTTCCTCTAAAGTCGTAATGGTCGTATTTTTCAATGGCTTGTCTGACATCATCTTTGGATGAGAATTCGACAGTGGCCATGCCTCGCGATTTACCTCTATTGGTGACGATATCGGCTCTTATTATACTGAATTGACCTTCAAATATATCTTCGATTTCTTTAGATGAGCAATCAAATGGTATATTGCCAATGAATATACTGTTATCAAAATTTCTTTCTGTTTTGGCCCTATAATCTTCGTCGGTTGGCGCAGCGGACGAAGATGATGTGAAGTCTCTTTTCGAGGAGTAGTCTCTACTCTCGTTTCTATCTCTTCCTCCTCTTCCTCCTCTGTATCCTCCGCCACCTCTTCCGCCTCTATAGCTGTAGCGTCCACCATAACTGCCTCTTCCACCATAATCAGATCTACCCTGTCCTCCACGAGACCCGCCATACGAATCTTTTTCGTACGAGTTGCGTTGGTAGCCATAATCTCTTCTTGAATATGAGTCACGACCGCCACGAGAAGAGCCACTATCTCTGTTTCTTCTTTCTGCTGGCGAGCGAGACCTTTCTCTCACAGGAGAACGAGAATGATCCTAAAAATTAGCATGAGAATTAAAATAACTAGAATTCCCAGGTTGTAACAAAACGATACAATTGAATAAACCAGAAAGCAAAACAGAACTTAGCATAGGCATTAGCGACAATGGCTAAAAATCGAATAACATGCAGCGAAAGATCAATTTGCAACTGAAATTTCACCACCATTCTCTTTCAGTTTCAATTTATTACAATCAGCACCCAAATTTGTTAACCAAAACTGTGATCTGTAGCACATACTCTTGAGTAATCGTCTATATCCATTTCATCCATGTTGACCACCGCTGTAAACCAAAATTCCTAACCAACCAGTTTGGTGTACTGTAATTTGATTGATGCTGAACAAAAGTCGTGTGGCAACAAAGTGGTTATGTCGCCTGAGACATTTTGATAATGTCGCAGTGAGAAATGGTTCACCAAAATGATCGATGAGTAGTTGTAGAATCCATTGATATGATCAATATGAGATCGAAACTACAATTGAATCCAACATGTTTGGATCAGGCTAACTTATCTTTTCTTGTTACTTGTTTCATCCTTTGAATCTACATCTCGCGTGGAAAGTCCTACACACCATGCTTAGGCGATTGTCCCTATTACTATATCAAACTATGTTCATCGTTCAGGTAGGGGCAACACTAATCGTCTCTCTATATCTGTTTCCTTGTTCACTTCTTCTTCTCCATCGAAAATCAATCTGACAAATCCTTCTTTCTTGTGGCCAATGACAATGGCAGTGTAAAAGGTGGTGGTTTCTGGATACCTCGCCAACACCTTGGCGTTATAAGGATAGTTGGGCAAATCTTTCACCTCCGATAATGGCGGTATCAACAACACTTCTTTGTAAGTGGCCTTGAACGTTTGTCCAGGGTTATTGTTCTCATCGGGCTCGGGGTCTCTGATCTCAAACTTGGTACCATCGTGTGTCACTTTCATAACCTCACATTGGATCCACTCTTCAGAATGTCGATTCTTCAATCGGTATGCAACTTCAGATCCAGTGACAATAGGCTCTGATGGGTTGAATTTCGAGGTGTAGTATGATCTCCCAACTTTTCTATTGCTGGATTTCTTATTCACCGCCATACTCTTGCCTGTTTTTCCTCCAATGCGTTTACTAGTATACCGCACTGGTGTGCTTGATTTGGATGATTTCGAAGCATCTTTCTTGTGTAGAATATCAATGATTAGTTGCAAATTTTGTTGTGACGTCTCTATGAGTCGTTTGGCTGTGCCCAAGTTCATCTGGTGATCCACCATTTCTTCTTTGATTTTCAATAACTCCAGTTTGTCTAGGTTTTGCAACTTCTGTTGCGTGTAGCTCTTGTAACTGTCATCTATACTGAGCGAAGCATTCACGTTGCATATGTCTTGTAGATTGGTTATGACTATGTCCCAGTTTCCTTCTATCTCTGATGCCAGCATGATTATACTGTTAAACTTTCGATTATATCGTTAGATTTGTGAATCTTTGTTTTCGCGTAGAATCGAAATCCAGATTAAACAATTTGAACAAGAATAAGTGTTGGAGAGATGTATCAGCATGTTCGTGGGCGATGTTTTGATGGTGTTGTTTGCTGCATTCGAACTATGCTCGTACATAGATCAGTTGCAGTATAACAAGCTGCGAAAATCAATCTTTGGCTTGTCTTACGACTTTTATATCCTTCATACATTAGGTTGTATGGCAAAAATCGTGTACTCACTAGGTTACCTATTTGATAATAAGATCAGGGAACAATATCGACTTCGTTTCCCAGTTTATCCACAAATTCCTTTGAATCCTTGGACGTTGTTACTTGATTTTGCAACCACATTTGTGTCTATTTGCATTCTCATGCAAATGTTTTTCAAACACTACAAGACAAAGGGCGAGGAACAAGGGGTTTCACTATTCTGTGGAGTTGTCTGTCTTTTAATATTCATGACATTCCTATATTTGGTCAAGCTGGTGTTCTATGAACAAAAACGATTGGTACTATTAGATATATTTGATTATTTCTGGTTTATTGATCATGTACTATCGGCGTTCAAGCTAATACCGCAAATCTTCATCAATTTCTTGACTCGAAAGACAGTCGGACAGAGTCCAGGATTTTTAATGTTCCAATGGTTAGGCTATTCATGTTTATTCTTGGGCCACCTTGCTCCTTACAAATGGTATGCATGTCCCGTGAATTACAATGGTTGGTTATACTTGTTTGCTTTCGGAATCTGCTTGGTTCTACTAACAACTCAAGTTCATATCTTTTACAAACTCAAAACACCCGAGAAGGGCAAAGTATAGAAAGAGTTGATTCACAACTCGTTTGTTTCAATGCATAATTGTTCACAATTAAACTATGTACATGATTCTATGACTATAACTTTCCTCCTAATAACTTAACGGCTAGTCTAACACCTAATCCGATTTTTCTATTTTCATCAACTTGGTATTGAACCTCGTTTGTCTCATGCAACTTCTCCTGAGATTTTTCATTCAACACTGGCTCGACTGGTTTTGGTTCAAACTCTGACAATTCCATCTTGGATGCATGTCTCATAATGTTGTCAATCTCTCCCTTCATCGCTAATTTCAATTCCGGATCCTTGGTAATAACAATGGCATTAGTTTCTAAATCAAGAGAATATGCTCGCTTGGTGTAATTCGATGACCCAACCACTGTTATACTTGGTATATCCTCTTCTGGAACAGTCATCCATAAGCCTTTAGCATGGTAAGACCAACCATTTGCAGTATTCACTATCCCATTTTTCCATTCATAAACCGTGATTAATTTGTCTTTGCTCATTTTATGAACCTGTTGTAAGAAATTTTTAGCGAATAGAAGATAAGCTTCAGGAAGGTAATAACTTACCCCAGCAGACTTGTAGAACGAGTTTGCTTGAGGTGCCGCTGTGATTACTGAGCCAGTAGCTTTCGAGTTCAACAATCGCTCTTGAATTTGGGGCAACATATTGAAATACCCTGCCGTGAACCACCATTTGATCTTAGGAGAATCGAGGTAAGATAACAATCGCAAAACGGCAGGTTTTTCTGTAGATGTGTCATTGTTTGGATTGAGTAGGGGGGTCAACTGCGATACTGGGTAAACGATTGTGTCAAAGTCTTGGTGGTCACTATATTGGTCAAAGCTAGTTAGTTGATGTTGTTTCATTAGTGGCTCCAATAGGAATGACGAATCGCTGATGAAACGCTGTAAATTCATGTGTGGCTCGCAAGATTTATTGGACGTTGGCCAATCTAAACGAAAACCTTGTTGTAAACTTGAAGGCACTATCTGGTATGATAATAAAGACACTGCGTCTTGGATATTGAAATAGTAATCAGTAATCGATCGGTTTTTGAAGATGTAATATCTATCTTGTCTATTGGTGAAATAATCTTGAGATAAATTCGCTCCACTCAAGATAACTTCTTCATCAAATCCATATAACTTCATGTGCTGTAATCCGTACCCTTCGTTGAATCTTTTGGGTGTCACCTGCTTTGCTATTCCTGATAAGTGTGGAGTATGATACATTCTCAAATCAACCCGGTGTTTACCAAACTTCTCAACCAAAGCAACTAATTTGGATGCACTGCATGGATTTGGCGCTTCTCTGGTTCCTCTTAATGCATCCGTCAATATACTGACTTTCAAGTCGTCTCGTTTGTTCAATGCCTCTTCGATGCATTCCAACAATTCATTCTGAGACTTTCCAATGTACAAAGAACTTAGGAATATTCTTGATTTAGCGTGGGATATTTTCGCTTTCAAAGTGGAGTAGAAGTCCTCTGGATTAGTTAGGATCTGTACGTCACCTTTATTCATAACAAATCTTGGTGCTATAGCGTCTAATTGTTGAAAGATTGTTTGCAATCGAGGATGAAATTTCGTTGCTTGGGCATCTCGTATGGGGTGGTTGTCTGTAGAATAAGTCCTATATTCTGGCTGTGCTTTGGGGAATATATACGAAAGGATCGACAGTATCATTAATCTCGAATGCCGCAGTTGTGGACTAACCTTATTCCTGATGATGCTGGATAGTATCAACATTTGGATTGATCAAAAACAAAAAATTACCGAAAAAAACCTGAGAAAGCACAAACGTCAAGTTGATGTTTTGCGGATCCAGGAGTTTTCTAGTGAAGCGACGAGATTTGTTGTGGTTTGACGATAGTTCAAACTATATTGAAAGTCCGATATTGACGTAAACAACAAATTTGTGTAATATGACATATGAGAAGAAAATTAAGGTGATAGTACTGCTCAATTGAGAGTACCATCAAACATTATTGACTTTCACAAAATTTCCTACCATCGCAAAGCTACTCATAGCAGATTCCTGCGTATGTACAAGACTTGTCTATTTGCCTATTTACATGGATATCATCTTGATTTATCGGACTTTCCCTCCGGCAGCTTTGACAATCATCACGTCACCATCTTCGACAACATATTTCTTACCCTGCTTGAATTGCTTCCCAGAAGACTTCATGGTTGCTTCGTTGAACTCAGATTGTGATTTCAAGTCGTTCCACTTGTATACTATTGACGAGATAAAGGTTTTTTGCAAATCAGTGTGTATCACACCCGCAGCTTCTGGTGCAGTACTGATGTTGCGGATGGTCCACTGCCTAGCCTCTTTCGGACCACAAGTGTAGAACGAGATTAAGTTTAAGACTTGTCTCATATTGTTCACGATTTCGGGAATCGCTGAACCACGACCATTACCAATACTCTTGATAAAATCAGGTAGAGCGTTAGGATCCTCGTTTGTCAACTCATTCAACTTAGTTTCGTAAGCAGCTGAGAACAAGACTAGTTTATCATGAGGGCAGTTCTCGTTGATCCACAGAGTCACATCATCTAAAAATTCATTGGTGTGTTGTCCGTAATCTGATTCATTGACGTTGAGCAAGAACACCGTTGGCTTGGCGGTGAGAAAGTTGTAGCTGTTGATTATTTCGATTTGGTCATGATCCCACGTTCCGTTGGAAATTTTAATGCCTTCGTACAACATATTTTGTATCAGTTCCAAGGTGTCGTATTCGAGTTGCAACACTTGTTTGTTGGTGCCAGGAGCAGGTCTCTTTAATAATTTCTCAATCTTGGTGAATCCCAACTCGACAAATTCTAAATCTTTCAAAATCAATTCGTCATTGACAATTATCAAGTCTCGTACAGGGTCCACCTTGTTATCCTCGATGTGGACAATTTCGTCATTTCTGAAACCTCGAACCACTTGAAATATCCCATCCACTTGCCTGATATCGGCCAAGAACTTGTTACCCAAACCTTCACCACTCGATGCATTTCTAGTCAATCCCGCAATATCGTATAGTGTATGGGTCGATGGAATTGATTTCTCTGATTTGAAAATATGGTGGTAGTGATCCAAAATTTGCAGCTGCACTACTATCAACGACTTTTCTGGTTCAATTGTAGCAAATGGGTAGTTGGCAGGATTACCCAAGTTCGATTTGGTTATCGCTTGGAAGAAGGTTGATTTCCCCACATTTGCCAACCCAACTAATCCTGAAGAGAGATTGTTAGACGGCCGTCCTAGGAAAGACTTGACTGTAGCTGCTGGTTCTTTCGCAAGTCGAACAACTGCGGTCGTAAAATGTCTAACCAGCATGGCATCAGACTCATCAAATCTACTACTGATAATCTGTTGCATTGGAATGTCGTGCATAATGTCGTACAAGATGCCTCATCCAAACTACCACAACTGGTAACCGATCAATGTCAAACCACAAATAGAACTAACAAAACTGTTGCTGGTATTGTAAATTTAATGGAATGTTGTTTGAGCGAATTCAATGTTTGTTGTATTGTATGCTAATCCTCCTTTATGATGTATATTGAAATAAAGACAAATGTCGGTTAGATTCGACATCAATTTGATTGTTCAATTAAATTTGCTTACAGTACCCACACAATGTAGATAGGACTTGAATACTTTTCATATTGATACTGAGTTGTAGGTGTTTCGTTTAACCTTCATTCAATCTCTCACGTTTTCACAGGTGTATAATGTATTTGGGTCGCAATTCTATGGATCGATTCTATTGTGTAGCCACTATCCCCTGGACATCTAAAAAGCAAAATTAACTCACTTTGCTTGTCTTGCTCAATATCTTTAAGTATGTTCGATTTTGCTTGAAAACAAAATAATGAAATTACTTGGAAACTGCTATAATACTATAAATTTCCAGACTCCAAGAGAATCAAGTAAAACTTTTTGAATGAAAATATCCTTACTACTCATTGAAGCCAGCGCAGCTCCAATCTAATAGATTACAACTCATACAGGCATCGTTACAGTCACATTTACCCCAATTTACGAGGATGCCCCAAAGTATCAACTTCACACTGTCATGGTAGCTGCAACTTGCAACCGTTACGGTCGGTTAAGCCGGTTTAGCAATGCAACTAGCACACGTAGGTGCAAGATCTTGCAACCAATGTATATGTATCAGGTCACTCTCATGCTGAGTGGGATGGTACACCTGCCTGGGTGAACCCTTACAACCAATCACACCCTGAAACCAACCTGGACCCTGGTTTACTCACGCCAGATATCCTAAACTGTAAGCAAATGGTGGTGGCAAATTTTGTACTTGGAGTATCACATCCACCACTTGACATCCCCCTATCTTCATGGTTTACGTAACAGCAACGTTCTTACTGTGCGTTGCTTGCCTCCAGTTCATCATGCAAACTGTGAATTTACGGTGGATTAACCAGACGACTAAGTCAAAGCGATAGGTACGCGATTTTAAGCAACTTTTACCTAGGTTTTCTGCAAATGACCCCATCGATTCTGCACCATGCCCTAAGGCGAGATTGTTTGATAGCATCGAGAAGAATGTCAAGTAGTGAGCCACCCTGGGAGTAGAAGCCTTCAGTGCATGAATTTAGATCTTGCCGTTAAAATTTGTTGTAGCAAGGTCACTGTACCCGGGAAACTTTGTGACACGGTATTCTTCGGTAGTGTGGGTATCTTGCAGTTACTAGTCACCCACTTAATTTCTTGCTCTGGTTATGCGGTTTGAGGTGGAAGTTGGTTTCTAGAACTGGTCATGGTGAATATGCAGAATCGACACTTGCATCGAACAATTTGTTCGAACAATGCATCGTCAGGATCGTCGATCGTGGATCGGGGTCCCACCAACATGTATGAGGTCATTGATCTGTCGTATAGTCATAACTAAAGTGAAACTGTTGGTTTTGTGCTGCTATGAATCTTGGAGGTTTTTTTGGTTATACACTGCTCCAATCACACTTAGACCTTAAGTTTGTAGGGTGGAATGCTCAAATAATATCTACCCTTCGTAAACCTTTAGCTTTATTTTATACAGGTCCATCGATGCCTTGAACCCGTTCTTTTATCGCCAATATTCCCTCAACGCACAAGTGGAGAATTGGGGCTGGGAATGTGGACAACGTGTACTGATTGACACAAAGGGGACACTATTGGGTGTATACTCGTGCTGACAATACTATCTCGGTGCAGGCACCGTAGTAGTGTTGGTTCTCAAACAATTGTGAAATCAGGTACCACTCACCACCACGACCGAAAAAATACTCTAGGTTTAGTGCAACTGGGCGGTTTGAAGAAGATGAGACCAAATATTTCTGGTTCCATTTTCAGGGTGGTTCGTGGCAGCAAAAATAAATCGGACTCGACCCTATCGTACGACGTTCGCTAATTCTGGTTGCCGAAGTTATAAAGTTTGTAGCAAACATTGGCACCACCCACATCTTGAGCTCACGCCCTTGATTTTATTCTCTTACGGGTCCCACAGATAGTTGGCACACGCTAAGTTGGCAATGATAATATCACCAAGTGTATAGCGCCTAAACTTCAAGATTCAAACCCCCAATATTCCACAACCTGCATTCACTAGAAAGTATAGCAAGAATACCAATTGCATACCTGGGACTAGTAACAGCAGCACAAGCTACTCAAATAGTGTCATGGCGTCGTGCTAGCCTGATCCTAACTTTAACCAATTGCTATTGGAAAGTAAGCTTGCTTTAATCTAACTATGTGTTTGGTGGTTATTATTGTCAAATTGGTAAAATATCGTACAGTCAATAAATAATATTTTGGTCGATAATGTCAATATATAATAACGGAAATAATCTGGTAAATAATATCACCAACATGCACGGAGTTAATTTGTAAGAAGTCGTCGTTCGAGTAAATTATTGAGCCGTCGAGACTCGTGGTAGCTTCCCCAACCATTGGAAAAAGGTGGATTGAATACACAACTTTGAAAATTCGGGTGCTTTTAAGCTAATCACGTGATACTTTACAGAGCACATAATGTTCGTATACTCACCCATCCAGTACGAGAGTCGTGACATGGATGGGTGAGAGTGTCTGTAACGAGTATTGTGTGATCTCAGTACTAGGGCCTGGTTGAATTAAAATTCTTTAGATTTTAGGTTTTGGCTTGTTTGTGCCAAATACGACGATTTAATGACAACCTCGCGAATTCCATTGAACAGGTAGTGCATCGTTTGTGATTGACTAGGTACACATTATTTGCAATGATGTGTTAGACAATTGTTTGCGCTTCGCTCTATCGAGTCCAAAAGAGACTGGCATTTCTTTTCGGTTTCGGTTGTTTGAAGTACATTTTTCAGGATATACTCGAGTCAATATTAAACATAGCTTTGTTCGGTTACCATTGAGAACCACTGACCTCCCGATAGTCAATGAACTTGGTATTCACGAAAGAATAGCAAACAGACTTGAATTAAATGGGTACCACGACTTGTAGCATTTTGAATTCCTCCCACTCGAAACATTGGTTGAATCTCAAAACTTCTAATGCGCTATAGTAGTCATACACTTTTTCAAAGAATTTTTGTGTTTTGAAACTCCAGAGGATTTTCCTAGTCCCTGGAAGTTATACCACGGAAGTTTGTATTGGAAAACCCAGGTTTTGAACTTCGTATTCGTCTTCGATATTAATGGCCACTCAGCACCCCAGGATGAATTCACGTCAGTACCCGAATTTTGGCAGTATACAACATATTCTGTTGAACACTTTCAGCATGCTTGTAGTCAAAGTATGCAGATTTCTTTGAGCTTTTGAGTGGTATTCTTTGATTCATTACATATCTCCACAAATCGGTAACATTAGAACCGTTTTTTCAACGCCTATGTCCCACATCAGCAACATAACCTGTTGTCTTTTCAAACGCACACCAAGACTTCAAACTAAGGTTAACAAACTGGTTCAACTCCACGTGCTCTGAAGATGGAGAATTTGAAAGACACGTCAAAAAGCTAATATCATCCCTTGACAGGACTTTGTGTACATTTAGGGTTTTGAGTTGCATTAGGTGTATTTTTTGTATAGATTTTATGTAGACCTGAGCCCCCTTGTATGAGAGTTGAAATATCCCTCAAGAAAAATCTGGCACTCGATAATAATGTCCCTCTATGGTTAACGAATTCTCCTTCAAATTTTTGAAAAAAGGGGACATTAGAGATGTGTGGTTTCCCCATAAAAAATGGTAAACTATTCTTAGATCTCACTAGCGGCACAGCAATTGCAAGAGTAATGTACATTCACCTATGAAACGATTTCAATACGTTCAATTACACATTAGACTTAAAAATAATAACACCACCAGATCGATCTGACCACTTGAGGAAGAAACTTGAAACAATATTTTTTGAACAGGGTTTAACAAGCTAAATCTTACTCGACTGTTTACGTAGGGTTCATGAGGCAAAATAAATTGTTCAACTAAGGGTTTTGGGGATAATAATACGTTAACTAGTGATTTTTGGGGTTATTATTATCTTGGTCAGTTGCAGCATCATAAAATAACGTGTAGTCTTAGATAGTGTGTAAGGTATGTATTGAAAATTACGGAATACGGCATAGCATAACGAATAAGCCCATCTCAAATTGAAACAATACACGTAAGTTCGAACAACCTGTATCAAGATCAGCTTGGACACTTTCATCAATTCCCAAAGATGATACTATTGCTTCTTTCAGATGTTTTGCATATTCACCGTTGAATAGTATCTATAGTCATCGCTACACGCTTATTTGATTTAAATGGATAGCAAATGGCTAGATCCTGTAGCTTGGTTTCACGATTTATTCACCATCAAGGGACAATCAAGATGCTCATTGTAAAAATTCTTCACTACTCGTTCCGAAATGTATGCAAGCCAAATTGCGATTGTAAATTCATCCCTGCAACGGTTCAAATGTAATTGTTTATACGCAATAGAGCATTACCAAATAACCAGTAATATTCAATTTTGAAAATATCAAATTTTTATGCAATTATTTTTAGTATTATTCGCTGGACTATTGGATCTCAGTGTAGAACTAGAGACTCCTGACTCTAATAATGTGACAATGTGGAACTCTTGGTCGATACCACAGTGCTGAAAAAGGTAATCAATCAATAGACCGATGGGGTTTGGTTGTTAGGCCACCACGTAAGTACGTTTTCAATTAATTTCTTCACGTATTAGGCTATATATTATTAAGAGATGGACCTCACATATTATCTAGGCCATCGGGGACCATAAGACAACCAACCAAAACATCTCAGCGATCCTAGGTTGCACGTCGAGTACTTGAAGCGCCAAATGGGACGTACAAGGTGAACTGCAGAAACATCTCACCGGGAACTATCGCGCGCTATGCTCATATCAATTAATTCTCGCAAACAAGCCACGATTGCAAGTAAGTTTACATGCACGGTCTACTCGTGAGATTTAGACTAAATTAAACCATGACGATGAACTAAATTCTGATTTGAATCAAGTCTCGTGTGAGCACCAAACAACGGTTTACCTACATCGCAAAAATTTTGCGTAGATGGTGTCATTGGTTATTTTATGAGATATTAACAATAGGAATTTGGGAGTGAATTTTTGGAATATCATCAAAATACCTAATACAAAATAAACTTTACCATAATATTATCTAAGCTTTAAATAATACAGAATAGTATCTATTGTAGTAGCACAACGTATCGGCAAGAGCTGGCCATATAATATATATCTCAATACTGCATTCTAGTGGACGACGTTTCCCCAGAGGTTGTGTCTCACAATCAATATATATGGTTCATGAGATCGTAAGATTTACAGAAAATATCATCACCATATAATTTCGACTAATTACAGTGCAGAAAATACCTAGCAAGATCAATTGCATCAAAAGTGGGAAAAAACAATGACGACAAATGCATTTTGTTTCGTGGTCATAATAAATCATCTTGTCGCAAGATTGTAAGTTGCACGAGCACAATCCATCATCCATCGAATGAAAAGTACAATATTCAAAATCAAATGCCAGGACTCTGAATGACGGCATCTACATAAATATATGTAAATTCCAAAGAGCGGCGCTTAAATTTAATTTTTTTGCATGATCGAAGTAAACTGTCAATAAACGATTGGATGCGCACCTAGTTTGTTGAACGCTCCTTTACTGCTAGTTTTTCAGAACACCTGCTGTGGAACGTGCACTAAGGGCCACTCGAGAACAAAGAAACCACAGGACATAGGTCAAGCAAGTGCGCTGCAATTTCACTACCTCTGGTGATCCCTGAGAAGTCAGTTTTGGCTCATTTGCAATAATGTTAGCTTGTGTCATGCAGGGTTCACAGGACCCTAGTTGTTTTTCTCTTGTCTTCTTTCAATTGAAGCTTGAAGAGATGACTATATTAGCTTTAGATTGTTTCTAGTTTTCCTCAAAAAGACAAAACTAGGAGACGTTCGCATATATTCGGCGTGGATCTTGTTTGAATGCCAAGCAAGATTTGCATTCTTAGAAAAGACCTGTTGTTAACATCACAATTGAATGAGTATAGGCTTATTCAAATCCAGCGCCATCAACACTCAATTGAATAATCTTCATGTGTCTCGATACGCGCCGGTCGCGTATTCCCTTTGAAAGGCATTTGTCAACGAAGAGGAACAAGCCAGATCTAGAGTTTTTACTCTTAGCTTGGCTAGTATATACAGTTTCTTGTATCTAATTTGTGAGACAATCGTGTTAGCCTTGAGGGTTATGAAGTACTTTGTTTCGGTACGAGTAAACGAAGAACCGATTAAGTCCAACAAAGCTAAATGACTTCCACCAAGTCACAAATGGCCAACTAAATTCAATGTTATCATCCTGGTTCAACTTGATCTGTTTTGGGTGCTCGTACGTTGACGATGATTCAAAAAACCGCCTTCAATAAAAGTCAGACGATGCTTTCGAAATCGAATTTGTAAAGATCTAGAAACCTCATGATCAATGAAGGAGTAATATAGCTTATACCAACCTTTAGGGCACATCTCAAATAAATAACTCAGTCACTGATATTCGTCTATTGCCGCGAGATTGCCAAAATGTGACACCTCCTTATCTTTCCGTTCTGCAACACACTCTCGAGGTAAGATGTGCTAGGTTGACCAAAAACTTATTTGACCTAAGCAATTCGTTTTAAAAATCAACGATTCTTGAGTTTTCAGGTACAGTGAGTCTAGTGTTTCCTACTTTCCAGAATCATATTCACTTATTGCAATTGACGGCGTAAGAGCATTGTTATCTAAAAATGGGTACTCCAACAAAATGGTATTTTGAGTTTGTGTCGTTGATGATTTAGACTGAGGTACGGGACACTCGAATAATTGTGAACAATAAAGTGCAGCTTAAGCACACTGTCCAGGCTATTTCAGTGGGCCCTATCATTTAGTTATGAAATGCCCATTAACTACAGGCATGTACAAGTGACATCGACGTGTTGTAATAAAATATAGTTTGACATAATCTGGTATCTCGGTTTCATCTGGTTACAATGGCTGCAAAACTTACTGCGGAAATCTTGGGGTTATTCTGGGGCCAATACGTGAGATCAATGGAAACTGGTGCATTGTTCGGGCAGATTATGCTTATTGTTTTTCAAATTTATCACCGTTAACAATAAATTAGTCAGTCTCACTAAGAAATTAGTAACTGACATCGTGAACATATGACGATATATTAGTTCGATGAGTACTTAATCAGGCGAAGGAGACAGCGGTTGTCGACCGAGAACAATGCATCTTTCGAGAATGCATAATTGTTGGCTATATAAGCTGCCCTATTGATTACTTTGATTACCAGGGACTACCATGTGCAGCTTATCGATGGCTAGCAGGTTAGTTACAATCCTTGATTGTGGGCTCGAGTAAGCTAAAAAATTCGACACACCGATAGCTATTGTGACGATAACTGAAATGTACAGTAATTGTATGCTGTTACGTTGGGGAGTATTATCTCAAAACACCATTAGATTTGTCACTTCGTGTTTTGTAACATAAATGCAATTCTCTTATATGTTGAGCTAGTGTTAGATCAGAAGGTGGCCTCGGTTATTAGTCTGCAAAATAAACAACACTTATCAAGGGTGGTTTGCAGGGCAATGGTCTACTGCACGTTTGTGCAAACCACAGAGACGAGCTATACGTACACTATTGAAAACGTTGGGGCATTATAGCTGTAGGATTGTCTGAATTGAAAGTGGTTTACAAATGTAAGATTGGCTATTGTAATGGGTAGAATTGGTCGTTTAACAGCATAACCTCCAGCCTAATGCAATGAGAATAAAACAATACTGTAATAGCAGCTGGATTTACTCGAGGTGGGCTCGGCTTATTTGCAATTTGAGTCTTCAGCGGTTAGAAATGCATTCTTCCACAACCTATTTACCTGTTTACTGAAGTCTTTTGTACGATTAGATTGTCCTGTGGTGTTTTAACCATCGAAAGTCAGAAGTGGCTGCAAAACCTGAACAATGATATAACTAAATTGGAAGGTGAGATTGCTAAGTCTAGGTATTTTTGAATCAAACAAAAAATAGAGGTTTGAAACGACTGTTAAAGCTTGTACCCACACTGTGTATATGTTTCTTCAAGGTTGAAGAGTTATTCAATTATCCTATAGTAGTGTTCAAACCAAACACACCCCAAAATAGCAGACCAACAATTTCCCCATAAATTCGATCAGTAAACAAATACGAAGCCTATAAACCATGAAATTTATGGATCTACCTGATGTGGTCTTGAATAGGATTATACTATATTTACCACAACAGGCAACTATAAACTTATCTCAAACCAATTACCAGTTCTACCAACCTTGCACTAACAAACTATATTCAAAGTTGTTGATCACAACGAACCCAATACTCGAGAATGACAACTTGAAAGATGGAAACTTTACAATTATATCGGGTTTCTCATATCATAGGTATGGCAAACTTTACACAGAAGCCTCTCAATTGAAGTTGGTTAATGCAAGATTATCAATTTTGGCCCAGTCAATAGATGTCAATGAGGAGTTGGCAACGAAAGTGGATGAAATTCATGTGTTTGTGAATATAATTGATGAGGAGTTGATTGATAACCTACAGTCATTGATAATCAGTATATTTACCAGCAAAGACGTCTCATTGTCAAAACTATTCATCAATAATCAAGAGTTGCGATCAAAGTTAGATGTCAAAAATTTGAAAGTAAAGTCACAAATAATTGATAAAGCGACCATCGTGAATCATGATTTGAAAGAATTAATCGTCGGGAAAGAATTTGATTTCACGTCTGTGAGTAAAGCAACAATGAGCAATATAACTTCATTGATTCTACCGGATAGCGAGCTGGTGTATTGGAAGTTTATGAACCGTGTCGTGATTCAAAGAAACCAAAAGTTACATTTGTCTACATTCAAACTAGTCTTGAACCACCACAACATACAAGAAAACAGTTACTTGTTTCACGCGATATGTTGGCATATGATCGAAAACTTGCAGATTCATTTAGGACTGCCAAAGAAACCTGAGTTATTGACAGACATATTACATTTGATTCCTTTGAAGAAACTATCGAAGTTGAAAAGGATTTCCATAGTTCAATCCAAATTATATGATTTGCATACAATCAACGAGCAATTTGATTTCATTATTTTTGACTTCATCAATAGTTTGATAGAAACATCACCAAAATTATCTTACATATCCATAGCTCACAATTTGCCACACTTTGGTAATTTTAGCGATGGATTTGAGGGCAACTATCTTCGAAGAAAACAGCTATACACCAACTTATTGCCCAAAATACTTTCAAAATCCAAAAATTACATAGAAGTCTATTTACCGAATTTGTTCCAGACATTAACTTGCTATGAGCAGCCAATGAATACGCTCATGTGGAATGGCTGTAAATGTGCTCATTGTGAGAAATACTTACAATACTTGGATGAATTCATGATGCATCATCGTTATTATAACGAAAAGCAACTTGGATATAAAGATTTGAATTGCTCCAGTATGCTATTTACCGTTGGCTTCGCAATCAAGCAGAGGTATATCACGGATTCTTTTACGACTGATCTACAATATATGACATACCCGAGACAGGATAGTTTGTATGACTTTCATTCAACAGCGTCGGGAATTCCATTCAAATGTTACGAAGACGAGATTGTGGAACATGGTCTATTTGATGAATCTGAACCTGTTCAGTCCGACGCTCTACACAATAAGGCCAAAAATTCTTGCAAGTTCAATCAAAAGTTATTCTATCGAAATTACAATAAAGTTGTCAGTCACTATTTAGATACAGTTTTAACTAGCACTGTTCATTTGGATAGAGGTAACGCTGAGGAAGAAGTTATTGGGGTCGAGATGAATGATGGAGGTGAGACCGATTATAACATCACAATCAAAAAGATCGCCATTAATAGCGTGGAATACTTCATCAAACAAGAAAAGAATGGAACTTATTATTTTGATTCAACGGACAATTAGATCAACTTCACGACTGGTTGACCCGTTTCAAAACCAAGCAATAGATAATTATAGACGCTGAGGCGAACAAATTATATAATGTCAGAAAGCAATTACAAATTATTGAGATCAATGAACTTTGTGTAGCTAAATACCTTCTCATCCCTTCGTACATGAAGTCAGTGATAGGGTTGAGGGTGATTCGAGATCATGGTTGTTAAAATTGCTCGAAGCAGCCGATTGCACAAAGTCATTGTTGCTGTACAGAGAGTGAATCAAATCGGTCCCTTGGTACCCAAGTTAGCTTTTGTGTATTGATCAAGTTCGCTAATCATCGAAAGAATGAATTGCAACACCTATTTATGAGCCTGAAGTAACAATAGACACAACAATCTGAATTGATACGAGACAAGAATTGTTGCTATCAGGGCACAAATATCCAATGAGTAAAACGATGATAAGATAGAAGTTGGGAGTCGATATGATTAGAAGTAATGAACTCGAACTCACAAAGTTTTGAAAAGAGTACCAATCCGTAACGTACCTATCATCCCTGAATTTTACGTTTAATCCCAGTTGAAATTGCCTAGGAGAAAAACAAACGACGATCTGAAAGGAAATACCTTGTATTATCGAATAATAGATAGTTGCTTTTTCCCGCTAATCAATTTGATGAGACATTATACTGACACAACCTGCAATCGAATTTGGCTCTAAGCATTATAGGTCAGGCCAGCTACATTTGAGATGCTTAACAGATGAAAAGTAACCATTCCTGTTGTAGAACGAGATCATTATTTGAACAATCCTCGAGAAAAACATGGTAATGACGTCGTAGGATCGACCACGACATCGTATGATTTTACGTACAAAGCGAACTCCCTTTCTGGTGAAATTATGTGGAGGGCATCCTGTGGGAGGCACCCTGTGGGAACCTTATTTCATACGAAAGTGCGAGTTGATGCAGCGTTAGATAGGCGAAATAATCGAGACAAATTATTGCGTTTTCATTACCCCGAAACCATTGTTTTTGCAATCTGAACTTTGATCAGAGCAAGCTCATCAAAGTCACCGTGGGTCAAATTGACAGACTAAGGCAATTATTACAGATCTAGCAAACTGTGTAATCGAGATTTTTTCATTTTGCGGAGTACTGGTCCAGGAGCTTGTTCTCGTCATGCGACCTGCCTTGTCTTTAATGTGCCAACTTCGTCGCATCATCTCCAAGACGATGCATGAGCCTTCCATCTTATGCTTTGAGATCTTATGTGATTTTATAATTCTATAGACAAGCCATATAGACTAGAAAAAGATGTTTCACAAAACAATCGAACATGGCGATACGATACTAACTGAAATCCATATAATCAAAAGTTAGATAGAAAGATAAACCTTGATATCTTCATATTCTCATCTACACATAAATCGGCGAAAGGTGATTCCAATGGTTGAAGAAACATGTTGAACTTTGATGCCACTTGAATAATCAACATTGCATCGGTCAACACTACTGGTCCAAGCCGAACCATTATCAACCACATGGCGATTACAAAATTATCTGAAATGCATATGATTAACCAAGGCTAGGCGAGTTTTTTCTTTTCATTCTAACGACTATGAACAATAGCGACTAAATTTTCCATTGTTTCCTTACAAATAGGGTTTGAAGGATTATCGTTAATGATTACTACCTAGAAATATTTGATTCGAATAAGTCATTGAAGTGAGTTGGGACTCTAAAAATAATGCCTTCTATCCAGAAAGGATGATCGACTAGCTGATCATCTGCTGAATTTTGCTCGAACAATACGAATTCGATTAGACTAAGTGAGTATAATGAGGGTGGAATAAGGTTGACATTTATGTATTGGTATTATATACAAGAGTAGTCCACCTCTGGTAAATTAGTCACATTATACAATAAAACATTGTCGAAAATAACCATGGTATAATTATGAATCAGTATCATTCGCCTGGAATTTGCAAACAACAATGACTTCACCATGAATAATAAAAATGTAACATCGTATCTGAAGATGTGGTAGTGGTACGCAAAATTGGTTTTACTAATGGAATAATTGTTCACCTTTTATGCTACAGATAACAGTTGCAAAGTCTAAACATGGCTGAATGGTGGATATTTTCCTCCCGAATTTTTCGCTAAGAATGTGCTCCTGACGTGTTGTACAACCTTATGTCGTAGAAATTTGTTGTTCCAAAAACCTTTAACAATACTGACCCGATGTTCCTACGAAAGTTTCGTAACCAATTCAACTGGCGATACCAGCTAGTTATCAAGTGATCAATATTGAAGATAATGCCTATATTTAGTAGATGTTGTGCGACATTAGTCGGTTGTGATTCACGATTAATGTTAAGGGAAAAACCCCTTGATTCAAAACCACCCAACACAATGGACCGTTTTATATCTGAATTTTGAAATTGTTTGACCACAACTTGGATTGGGACAAATTTTAAGGGATCAAAACCTGCAATAAGGAAGCATAGGTCACAATGGATCACAATAGCCAAAAGGAATTTGATTCCCTTTGTTAAAGCCTGGGTGCGTACATGATGGACCAATATTTGAAAACAATAAAGATTTTCTCATTGATGTGGACAAGATTTGATCCACCTTTTAGTAACTTTGCAGATATTCGAAAGGTTTTAACATAACCACCATACCAACCGATGGATTGATGTCATAGATAACATCGAGCTGGCTAAAGAAGCTTGTAAATTATACTTCACGTTGCTGGATGATCGAACGGTGTCAGAGACAACTACTTATAGCCCATACATTTCATCCTATTGTTCGATATTGGAGTAAGGGAAAGTATTTTATATGTATTCTCAGGAAATAATATCGACCATAGGTCTCATGATAACTCATTTGATTTGATCCATCAGCCTACAACAAAAAGTTGTGCCTAATCCCAGCGTTTGATCTTTGACATGTTGGTTTGCTGTCTATATCAACCTCCAACCGATCCAATACTCTGTTGGAGTTTGACACACAACACTGCCTCGCATTTTTCAACTTGAAGTTGAAACATTAAATCGGACTTTGCAAAATGTGATGATGATTTGAATTGATTGGAAAGAAGAGCTTGCAACTGAGAAATGTTGAATGAAGCCTCATTTACGTTCGATACTTTTTAATCAACTATGCATCTAGGTTCTGATGGTTATTCTTTGGCAGGACAAAACCTTATTTGCACTTTAACATTCCATACTTGTAAATGTTCGTCTACTTAAACTACAAACCTATTTTACTTACGGACCAGTCATACAAAAAAACGACTCCAGATTTGTGCAGCGACTTGCTCTACAACGTTGAGGGTTAGTCAAAACGAAATGCAAACAGATGAATGTTGTGAAATCGCTTAAGTGACACAGCTTTCACTTATCAATTCGATGGCCCATTTAAATATTCACATTACAACTTAACTCGCTGAAGTTGTCAATCACCTTGATTGGAAACCTTGAATTACCAATCAGGCCCGATTGAACTGGTAACTAACCTACAATGGGATTTATTAGTTTTAATCAGGAACAACCACGATACAATGCTAGGTTGTGCGATACTTGCCGTACGACAGCGTCAGAACCCGTATTGCCATTTCTGGAAATATCGGTATGGGCAAGTACCAATACGATATAATCTTCTGCGTTGGGCTGATGAAACAGATGGGAATGTGATGTGCTTATGAGATCGTCAAAATGGAACTAAGATTTTTCTGTAACATAAATCTATTCGATATCAATTTTCGCAACCAGACCAGATGACCGTGTTATTTCCTTCGCTGATTGGCCAGATCTGCCGAATCTAGTAGATCAATTCAAGATGAAGAATCTCAAAATCGTGTTCTAGAAGACTAGACTAAAACAGTAGTGCTCGGTAATTTTGTATGTTCTCGCTAAAAGCACTAATAATAAAAAGTCCCCTTTGAGGTTAGTAAGATGTTCCCATCGCTACGAAAAAAATCGTACACCAAGGTACAAGTGGACCGTCAGTTACGTGGCTCTACATATTGGCCACACGGAACGGTTAGGCTTTATTACATGTAGATTCAGTTACATCGTTACAGCAAGTCACAACCTCCGTTAAGTTCGACGAGTTGACTACCCTGAGTTAACAACCGAAAAAAAGAACGAACGGCAGCGATCCATGGCCGATCTACCAGGTAAGCGACCTGAGATCTACGATATCGAAGCTATTACACTGATATAAAATTAAACCTATAACTTTATATAAACCTACCCATAATATACATTGAGGCAACAATGACCGCGGCCTCGTTTCAATTCGTACCAGTCTATCAACAAACGCTTCTACATCTAGATTTAAAATTCAATTTCGACCTTTTGGTTTTGCCGTTGGTGTGAGTTTTGTAGTGTTGCATGCAATTGTCCTGTCTGGCGAATCTGGCGTCGCAAGTGGGCCAGGGACAACAGTGTTTTCTTTCGCCTGTGTGTATGCGGTTGTGTCTGGCCAAATGTCCCGACGTGGTGAAAGAGCGAGAACATATTTTGCACACATGCTTGCGCTTAATGTCTTTCAATTTTATTACGGGGGAGATTGGCGAGTATGTGGGCGATGACAATGCGTTGTATGAGTACCCTGGTGGAGTTGTGACGGGTATGGATGTGTTGATGGATACTATGGGGGATGTGTTCATTGTGGGTATGCTAGTGATGGTGGTGGGTAATGTGTTGGGGACTGTGTACACGGGTGAGTATTGGTAGTTGTAGTTGGACTGTTTGACATATCCTATTTTGGGTGAGGTGGATCGTATGGGTGTGTAGTATTGCTGGGGTGATGCAATTGATTCGGGGGATGGAGGGTGGAAGTCCTGAGGCAAGGGTATGGACGTGATCAATTCGTTGAACGAAGGCAAGGACTGGGCGTTTGGCTTGGAACAAAACATCTAATTTAGGTACCGCTCCAAATCTTCTGATACTTTTTTGCTTATTATATATAATCCATCTTCATCTGAACCAGAAAATATTATTCCAGCGGTTAAATAATATCCTCTTATTTTCAATGCACAAATTTAAATAAAATATTTACCAAAAATAAAATAAATACAAAAATTAAAAATCAATTTACATGTTACACAAAAGCCCCATCACTGGCGACGACAAAATAATCACAAAGTCCCTCCACAAAAAAAATCATCAGGTTCTTACGTAACCTGGTACCTGAAATCTAACTATCAACAGTTGGTATGGGGGAATTATATGCGATTACATTGAAATGAAGATGTATGGGGTGGGTCTGGTGTCGAAACTACTAGATGAGTACTGGTAGAGGCATTAGTGACTTTTAATTGGAAACCCCGATCAGTTTCAAGCGTTGTTTCACCGCTCACTACTCTTAATTGTGAAATTGACCAAGCCATTCACACTGGGAAATGACAAGAGTGCCAAGTGCCCCGATATTAGTCAGAACTTATCAATAACATCTCACTACACCTCATAGGTGCTATGGGTGTGACAAACGCACGTATTTTGTATAAATATATACGGGACGAATCGCTAGATCAGGACTTGAAAGTTGATCATACCAGGGGTTCAGGGATGCTATCAAGTGAGATTGACTTTTTGGTTAAGCTTTGTCACCGGGTTTGTTCACAAACGTGGTTCTAGCAGTGGTTTATGCAAAGACCAGGTTAATGGTTGATGAAGGTTTGAGAAGTGTTTCAGAAATTGAAATCAAGTCACTTGGCATGTTATTAGTCTTGTTTGGACTAGTTTTTGCGTAGTATCAACCGTGAAACTTCAAGAAAGAATTGCAGGTTTTTGCGATCGATGTTTCGTGATTAGTGTTTTGCTGTTATAATAGTCAATGGTTGCACATCTACTACAATTTTCGAGTGCAACAATCACCACATTTCCAGCGTGGTTTAGCTTAAGTCTAGATCTAGTAACCTGCGGTAATTATTTACACCAGCGTACATTCGAGATCACCATCAATTAGTTTCGTATTAGTAGCCACCATGAATCAAAACTCATTCCCAGCTCCGACAAATGCGAACCGCTAATATCGCTTCGAGAAAAAGAACATCGCTGGGGAAGAAGGGCTGGCAACTCGTAAACACAAACATCCAGAAACGGGTTGTGGTACATTATCATACCAAGAATGCTAATAAATATTGAGCCGGTTACAATTGGTGGCAGTACACGAAGTGGCACAAAACCCTGGAGAATGTTGGCACAAATGACCAGGGTCACTGGGTTTCGAAGTGAAGGTAGTTTCTGGGTTGTTGCTAACATTGTCCGAACCCCGATGGTCTGCAGCAATACCACACTGTCGCTACCTCGATCATCACGAGCTGGTTGTTGTTGCTAATTCTTGCAATACGGATATTATTTGAAAACTAAGATCCCAGGAATAAACTTCATCAAGTCATGAAAAACTCAAAAAATTTACATTTCCATGTAAGGTCACTAAAGCAACTTCTAGAAGAACGTAGGGTCGAATAGTTAAAATCCCAAAGCTTAACCATCACTTTGTTAAACGCAAATTGATTTCAAATCCAAATAAGCAAAAATAGTCCGATCAGTCGTATGATTCTACATTGTCAACGATATTTCCTTAATCTTGAATGTTTGACTATCAACAGTTGGTAATTGAATTTGACTTTTTATGATTTACGTTGCCTCATAATATGCTTTAACGGTTAAATATTATGCAATCGTCCCCTAAGCAAAATTCACAGAAGAATTGGTAAAACTTACTCCAATTTTAGGCTATATTTATTTTTTTGAGGTCGATATATTGATGGTGGGTGCTTCGAATGGTCGTAGATGAGGACGAAAGGCATCCCAAAGCCAAAATACTGATATAGATAGTCTTGCAATCCAAACCAACAACTAGTCCGATTTGTAGATGGCGTCAATTTCCAGTAGGTTCGCAGTTTTGGTAGCAAAAAGCAAGTTTGGACCCTACAGTATCTGTATCGTATGTATTGAAAAAACATACTTTGATAGATCATTCAAGATTAAGCTTTGTATATGTCGCCTCAATTATTTTCTCAAACCTTAAGTACATTCCAATGTGAAAACATGGACTATGATATGATGATACCCTGAATTTTCGTCTTGTCAATATGTGGGCCTGATGGAGATTTCGGGGATGGAAAAGTAAACGTCGGGATTTGAGTTTGCTACGTGACTGATTTGTCCTATGATAACCTAGAGGCTACAATGTTTATCAGATTGCGATCTATTGATGAATACGATAAAAATTTCCCAGGGTAAATCAGTAAATATTCACCCATCAATGTCAAAATTATCGGTTTATTTATCCGCTTAATTTAAATATCAGATCATAAAATGATGTATAGACAATTTATAAAGTTTAATTTGATTGTTCTTGTGCAACAAATTATTTACATTAAATCTTAAATTCACCTCAACAATTTTAAAGTTTCTTGTTGATGATATGTACCTCGACTAGAATTTGCACTGTTATACCTGATGGAATATTTTCGACGAAAATCTAGATCGAATGGAATGACGGTGATGGGTCTAATTTGGTAACTATGTTTATGGTTTTTTTTTTTGCGTTCATATTAGCCTGGTTTATAGGTGCGGCACGATTGGTTGTTCATCAACAACCCCCACAATAGTGACGAGAATAATCGCAACACGTATCATTTTGATCAGTGATTTAAGGTTTTGTTCTTAGTCTGTAGCCGAACCACTTTGTTGTCCAGTTGATCCAAGCTTTCTCCTGACATTGTCAAGTGGTCTTTGGATGGTGGTTTCAGTTTGTCATGACAAAGTCGTTATATCAACGACTTATTTGAGGTACCGATAGGAACGACACGAATAAAGTTTTGGTCAGAAGCTACGCCATGCACAAAAATTCTCGGTGAAGGTTTATTCAAGATTGTAATGCTGTAAGGTTGCCCTTACATCGTAATTAACTTTTGCCAATATTATTGCGAATTTAATTACCTATTGAGTATGGGTTACGAGTAGAGAATGGGAACCTGGTTAAACGAGAGTTTGTTGCCAGTCGTTGCTTCCACATGCACTAGTGCGACCATGAGCTGGTGTTGAAGGTAGCGGCTGGCCGTAACCATCTCATTCCCCATTCAAAGCACTATTGTTAGCCTAGATCTATATAATAGAAGTTCAAGCACCGACGCATGGTAACAGACAGGGTATGATCGACGGGACAAGGTTCATAGTTGAAATTCCAGGTCCCACTGTGATTATGGTTATTTTAAACTGATCTACATTTCTTTTTCGTGCCCACCTACCCTGAGCGATCGATATCACCGACGGCTGGAAATTCCCAGAGCTTTGTCACAAGCATGACTGTGTCTCAAATAATTGTCACAGGGTTGTCAGATGTCGCAAACCTCTGACATGTTTTGTCGCGGTCTCAAACTCACGTGAAATTATCGAATGGAAAATTGGTAGCAGTTACACCTTGAACTGACATTTATCAGCATTGAGCAGGAGTATAACGGGAATGCTTAGTAGAATAGCCAGACGATCGATTTCTATTACTCAAAACATGTCGGTGGTGCCACCGTTTGTGCCATTGGTGTCGGAAACTGGGTTGCCAGGAGCGATTGGTAATACTCCATTATTAAAACTTACCAAACTTTCCAACAAATTGAATAGAAACATATATGCCAAAGCAGAGTATATGAACCCAGGAGGCTCAATCAAAGATCGTGCTGCGTTGTATGTCATTAAAGACGCCGAGTCCAAAGGATTGATCCAACCAGGTGGTACCATTATCGAAGGAACAGCAGGTAATACGGGGATAGGATTGGCCCACGTAGCCAGAGCCAGGGGCTACAATGTGATTATTTACATGCCAAACACACAAGCACAATCTAAAATCGATACCCTTAGGTTATTGGGATGTCAAGTGCATCCTGTCCCCGTGGTGCCATTTGATAACCCTGACAACTATAATCACCAAGCAAAGAGGCACGCCGAATCTTTGCAAAATGCAGTGTGGACAAACCAGTTTGACAACTTGGCCAATACACAAGCCCACTTGGAAACTACTGGTCCCGAAATCTGGGCCCAATTGAATGGGGAAGTCGACGCATTTACCTGCTCTACCGGTACTGGTGGTACTCTAGCCGGTGTCACCAAGTACTTGAAGGATATCAGCAACGGTAAAGTCAAATCGGTGTTGGCCGACCCTCCAGGTTCAGTGTTGTACAGCTACATCAAGTCTCAGGGGAAAGATATCGTACGTGGAGGTGGGTCCTTCACCGAAGGAATTGGCCAAGGTAGAGTTACATCAAACATGGGCCTGGCCATAGACTTGATTGACGAAGCAATCAAAATACCCGATTCAGAATCGATTGCTATGGTCTACCAATTACTTGACGAAGAAGGATTGTATTTGGGCGGTACCGGTGCACTCAATGTGGTAGCTGCTACTAAAGTCGCCGAAACCCTACCACCAAACTCTAACGTAGTGACCATCTTGGCCGATTCTGCTCACAAATACGCCGATAGATATTTTTCAAAATCGTGGTTGGAGAGTAAAGATTTATACCAACACATTCCTGACCATTTGAAGAAATATGTGATCCTTGAATAGACCCTTATTTGTCAAAATAAACCCCCCATATCCCCAGATTAGTAGCTTTTTTGCAACCATTTAATGATATTTGTGTCGTGTGGCGATTGAAAAATTTTTCTTTTGTGTCAAGCTGCTAAATCAGTAGGGTAAGCATCAGTGATAAAGTTAGTCACCACTAAACACCACACCAAATTTGATTTTACAAGGTTTATTTGTTGGAACAAGTAGTTATATGTATACTTACGATAATACTATTCAATATTGAATTCTCACAATACTACAAGATTGCCAATTAATATTTTTTTTTGCATAGAAAAAACTCACAGTTAACATCATCCATTTTACATCATCACCTTCATTTAATCATTCTAATCTTCCAAATATCACAGTTCAAGGAGTTACATGGATCAACAAATTCAACAGGCTGTTCTGATTGCACTTAGCGCCACAGCCGATGCCAATTTGAAAAATCAAGCTATTGAATTTGTTAATCAAATCAAATCGACCGAAGAGGGCTATAACTCATGTTTGAAGATCCTATTGGATTCTGTTGATGCCAAGAACGCTGTTGCAATTGACGAAAGTTTGAAATTCTTCATTTATCAAGTGATTGAGGAGAACATATCTAAATTACCTCAAGATCAATTATTCAAATTGAATAATGATCTATTTAGAATACTATCAGAGTATATCAGTGAGAGCGTCGTTGATCCAAACTATTTGAAGAACCGATTTGCATCACTATTTGGAAAGTTGTTCTGTTTTGTGTATTTGCAAGTCTATCCAAATTTTGTCAAAGACTTGCACAAATTGATCAGTAGTGGGAACCAATTGGCCATAGACTATTACACCAGAGTCATCATTGCCATCCACTACGAAATAGGCGATAAGTTCATTGCCAGATCGAAAGATGGACAAGACAATATCACATTGTTGAAAGATGCAATTCGATTGAACGATATGAACACCTTGGTGTCAACCTGGTCAAACATTTTGCTGAATCCAACCATAAACTCATCGGAGATATTATCAAACACAATGATTATCGTGGGCCAATATATCAGCTGGATGGAAATTAGTCTTTTCATCGACAACAAGTTCATCAGCACGATCTTCAAATACTTGGATAGGGTTGACCAAAGAAATGAAACGTGTCAGACTTTGATTGAAATAATCTCAAAGAAAATGAAACCAACAAATAAGTTGGAGTTGATCTCGTTACTAGATTTGACAACAACAATCAATTCCATCGATTTACATGGTAATGATGATGTCGATTTTATGGAGAACGTAGCGAAGTTATTGAATCAAATTGGTGTAGAGTTGATGATCGCTCTAGAAGGTCAACCAGACCTCTCACAACAAACCAATCAACAGCTTATCAAGTTGTGGCCCTTGGTATTCAATTTATTAAGCCACGAGTATGATGATGTTAGCCAGCAAGTTTTCCCATTCATACAACAGTATTTGTTGTTATCAAAAAAGCTCACCAGCTTGAATTCTTTGGAGTTATTGAGCAACTTGTTGAACAAAATCATATTGAAAATGAAATACGACGAAGACGACGACGGCCTAGATGACGATGAGGACGATGAAGCTTTTGATGAAATTAGATTGAAGTTGAAGACATTTCAAGACACGATTGCGGTTTTGAATCCAGACTTATATGTCGAAGCAATCCCAATCATTATCAATGAGTCGATTTTCAATTCTGATACTAAAGTTGATTGGAGAAAGTTTGAGTTGGGTTTATTTGAACTAGGAAACTATGCGGATTCATTGAGAAGCAACTTGATCAATGTGCCTAAAGGTCTGATACTTCAATCAAAGCCGTATATGATATTCAAAGAATTTTTGGTTAAGCTCATCGAGTCCGATCACATTATCAATGTCAACCACCCAAAAATTCAATTGAAGTTTTTCGAATTGATAGTCAAACATTATAGTTTCTTGAGTAATCAGGAGAACCAGCGCGTTTTGGTTAGTCGATTGATTGAGATCTTTTCCAGTCCGTTAGGGTTGTTTAATGATAATGAGAAAGTCAGATTGCGAAGTTGGTATCTCTTCTTTCGATTTGTCAAATTGGCAAAACCAAGTCTAAACAACGAAGCATTTGTTGAGAATTTGATTTCTAAGATACAACCATTGGTCGTGATCAAAGCTGAATTGCCAACAAAGGATGAGGAAGACGATTTAGTTGAGAATGGCACGTTTAACTCCCAAATTCATCTATATGAGTCGATTGGAACGATCATATCATTGATTCCAGACGACTTATTACTGGTCAAACTCAAGTTACTAGACGTCTGTTTCCAACCTCTCTTCAGTGATTTGGAAAAATGTATCGGTGTCTCAGAGCAAATCAAACAATCAAACCCTTTGGTTGTTCTACAAGCACATCATTCACTAATGGCCATTGGAACCATAGCTAGTGGGATTACTTACGAGAATTCCATCAAGTTTTCTGAACCATTCATTAGTAAGGTTAATAATGCAGCTCAAGTTGTCTTGATTACCCTTGAGAATTTTCCAAAACAGGAAACCATCCGAGACGCATCCAGATTTGCATTTGCCCGCTTTATCCCTATTTTGAAAACCCACATAAACGCACACTTATCCAAGTTGATTACACTTATCATCTCAGCACCAAATTTGAAAATCAATGAATTGAGTGACTTCTTGAGTTTCCTTGGCCAAATCATTCACAATTACAAAGAGGATGACAACATATATCAATTGTTGAACAGTTTGTTGTCTCCAGTTATTGGCAAGATTTTTGAAATGTTGAACGCAAATTCAGAGGAGGAAAAGTTAATTCCCGACATCGCTAGGGATAAATATGCATTGAAGAAAGCATTTATGAATTTTTTAAGTTCAATAGTTTTGAACCATTCATCTAGTTTGTTGATAACCGAAACCAATAAGCAACGATTCCCAGATACTTTGTCCGCACTCTTTGAGTATGCATACGATATGAGCGAGACAACGGTATCAAGGTTAGCAATCACGCAACTCATCAATATGATAAGTATTTTCGGGAATGGGGGAAAAATTAACGACAAAGATGACAAATACAGTGAGAATTTACCAACAATTGATGGCATTGATGAGTTTTTCATGAATCGTGTTACCCAATTGTGTTTCGAATTGCCTTTTCAAAGAGAGGATTTTGATTTGAACGATGCTCAATACCGATTGATTGGTCAAGAGATATCATTGCTTTTGAAAACTTATCAGTTGAAACGGGGTGACGAATATCTTCAATTTTTGTCGACTTATTTGATCAATATGGGATTGTCAGAGAGTCTAACGAACGAGTTTGGTAGTAACCTAGTCAAAAATGATGCTAAAACATTCAAAAAATATTTTATAAACTTTGTGACGCAGTTAAAGGGATCGAAATAGATCATATAGAGCACTGATAATCAGGACCACCATAATAATAGCATACCGAAATTGTTGCTCAGCTTGCTGTGAACTCTTCATTAATATCTAAATATTTATAGAATCCATACATATTTGTAAATACAATACATCTTCATCGTTGTCTTAATTCGCGCGTTGAGGTTTTGTAATTCTGATGAAGTGATCAGATCGAGATAAAGTCGAATATATAAAGTTAGCGCATTAAGTCAAGTCCTTTTGCATACATTGTGCTATTGAAGACTCTTCCTCTTTGAGCAATGGATTCACCCACCAATAAAAAGAGACCACCAGCAACAAGAGTTGTCACAGAATTAGACTCAACGAAAGCTAGTATTTGGAGCTAGTATTCCAACGCCAGTTTACTGATGGTCATTAATTCCAGCCAAGTTCAAAAAGGATTGAAGATTCAAGGTCAATAGGTTGCGTCACATTTTCAAAACTTTGGCCTTATAATGAGAATACGCTGCTGGAGCGGACGACAATTTGATTACCCTTCTTGTGGTAGAATTATAGTATATACCCTCTTTATCTACCAGTTCAAAGATCTCTTTAGCATCAATCAACTTATTCAATGTGAAGCATTTCGCAGTAGTATGGTTGAACTTATTGCAAAAGCCACACTGCGGTGTTTTGAAAACCGCATTGGCATCTTGCCTCTCGAGTTTGACCACATGTGGCATCTGTAACGCTCGAGTGACATAGAAGCGCAACATTTGAGTAATATATTGGTCAATTGTTGGAGATGTGTGCTGCAGCAAATCGGATGACAGCTGAGCTCCTTTATTGCGAGGTAGATCTTCGATGTACTGCATTTCGTATTCGAAGTATCTAGACGCATGCAGACGCCAAACGCTATATCCACTGGAGTCGGTATGCGTAGTAGTTTCCTGCCAAAGTTGAAACAGAGCCTGAAAATTAAGCAATTGCTCGACTTTCGATGAACAGATCTTCATCACACTGGGAATATCCTCAGGATTGTCTGTGACTCGAACGTCAATCAGTTGCACAATGTCAATGTAGGTCAACAATGACGTCCAATAGACAAAAGGTGACGTACCAGATTTTTTTGCACGTTTGGATGAATCACAAAACAGTTGTTCATGGGCTAGGACCGAAGCATGTAACAAGTTGTTAAGCGGTCGCAATTCTGCTAAATATATGATGATGAGCGCATCGGGGACTAAATATATTTGCTTGTATCGCAACAACTGATGGACGATTGCTTTGAATGCTTGATCGTCCGGGGTGCTTGATTGGAATAATCTCAAATTAGCAAAAGTATAGATCTTTTGTTTGGATCGGGTTTTGTGACAATTCTGGTAGAAGATCTCGCACTTATTCTCAAACGCTCGTTGGGTTTTTTTTGATGCTAGAAATGGATATAGCTCTGTATAATCAGTCGCCTCACAGATCGGGACTGGCGATTCTTTGATAGCCTGAGCGTCCTTAAGTTTCCTCTTTTCGGTAGCAACTTTTACATTCTTCGACTTCAAAGTCGTTTTCTCGGATTTATGCATGGGCTGGTCAGCCTTCTCGGAAGCAACAACAGGTACAGTTACGTCCTTCAAATGCAACTCCATTGACTCAATTGCATGCGGATCCGTAGAACCTTTGAAAGTTTCGAGAAAACGAGCAGGCTTGATAAAATCAGTCGCCTCACTGATTGGCAGCGGAGATTCATCGACAGGCGTCTTGGTAGCTTGAGCAATCTTAGACTTCGCCTTCGCGTTAACAACTTTCACACCCTTCGAGCTCACGGCCATCGATTCGATTTTATTCGTGGGGTGGTTAGCTTGGTGTCTGCAACGACCTCGCGTTTGGAGAGTCTTCCAGTGATCTGACAAGATGACTGTACCCTGCTTTTGACTCACACAAAATAGAATTAGGTTCACAATTTCGTGGACCCGCTCGTTTAGTGGCGTTTGACCTTGGTGTTGCACCTAGCGCTAGTTCATAAATCTCCAGTTTTCCCATCGTATACCGACTGAGCGTCTATCAATGTATTGGCATATGAGATCTTAATGATTAAAATACCCAGTTAGTTAGCATTGAGTTCGTACAACTTGAAACTCAATCTCGTGGTGTACCAGCCTTCTTGTATTGTTTCAAAAATGCCAAGTCGAAGTCAATTGTACTGAAGGAGAGTAAACTTCCACTGAAATTATTTATTGTTGATGTACTAATCTTCAATATCTAGCACCAGCCCTTTGTATCTCAGTGGATCACGGTGTCGACTGATACTCTTTCATATGCAGTGATTTTCGTGCGATGGTCAACACTAATCACACTACTTTTGATCAGGACGGAAGTTGTGTATAGTTGCCCTCTGGATATGAAGTCGAACTCTACTATAACTTTCCACTTGGTTGACGATTTGGTTTGAAGCTAATCATAAATGGAACGAAACGTATTGTGTAAATATTCGAGTTTTGTACAACCAGAAAACGAAGCTACAATTGTAGACTACTCAGTAGTATAACGTTGTCCTTTCTACCCCGATTCCAGCATCTGCCAGCTCTTTGTTGATATCACCTGGTTGATAACGACGGTGAATAATTGTTTAGACCCCCAACGGGTGTATACAGGACAAACTCTGCTCATCTGAAAAGTTGCAGCCAGAAAAGATTCACCATAGTAGCAGACACAAAGGTTGGCAATGAACAGACTAGGAGAGGACGTGGTGATACCACCGAAGGACGAAGAGGAGATATACTTGGAGAAATTGGTGTTTGGAGATCAAGAAGGGTTTGAGAACAACTTGAAGAAGCTTGACAATCTATACGACTACTCGTCCGATGAGCTTGAAGGTGACAGTGACAAGTTCTTTCGCGACAGCGACAGCGAATCTGAAGATGAAGGCATGGAAAATGTCCAGGATGCCGACTTGTTCTACATTGACGATGGTGAAGGTGACAAAAATAGAGTAGACGACATGGAGATTGACGAAGAAGTCGACCCGTCACAAGACGAGTCTGATACCGACGAGTCTGATGCATGGGAAGATAGCGACGACGAGAGATTGAACATATCGCTAACTGCGTCTGATAAGTTGAAGAAATTGCGAAAAACTGAAGCAGACTCGTCAATCAATGGCAAATCATACATCACTAGATTGAGATCACAGTTTGAAAAGATTTATCCTCGACCCGATTGGATCGACGAGCTCGACGAGGAGGTGGCTGAGGACTCAGATATTGAAATCGACGACGAGGAAGCGGTGTCTAATCAAGACAATGATACTAATGCCATATTGAAAATATTATCCACCAGTCAAAAATTCATCAAAACCAAACAATTGAAACTAATATCACCCACAAACATCTCCATAACCAGACTAAAGGACGCAAACTATCAAAAACCATCTAAAGGCGCAATCCAGAGCATATCTTTCCATCCAAGTCATCCACTATTGTTGACTGGTGGGTTTGATCGAACTTTACGAGTCTACTACATCGATGGTAAAATCAACCAATTCGTCACATCGTTACATTTGCGTAACTCGCCAATAAGCTCGTGTCAGTTTGCCCCCGTAGCTCCAGGTCAATCCGACTTGGACAAGAACCTAATCTTTGCCGGTGGGAGAAGAAGATATATGAATAAATGGGACTTGAATAATGGTCAAGTGGAGAAGATATCTCGTTTATACGGGCATGAGAAATACCAAAAGTCGTTCGAATACTTCAAAGTCTCACCAAATGGTAGCTATATCGGATTGACAGGTAATAGCGGCTGGTGCAATTTGTTGAATGGTGCAACAGGTCAATGGCTCAGGGGTTTCAAGATCGAAGGTACCATCATAGACTTCGACTTTGCCAAAGACGAATCTTTTATTGTCATCACCAATACTGCGGGGGAAATCTGGGAGTTTGACTTGAATAATACCCCATCCACCAGCAATAAACAGAAAACACTCAACAAAATCATTCGTAAGTGGAATGATGATGGCGGTATCGGTATCACCAAAATCAAACTAGGCGGACCCAAGAACAAATGGGTGGCTGTGGGTACCAATAACGGTATAGTGAACATTTACGACAGAACAACATTTCAAGATAACATTAATCCCAAACCCATCAAAACTATTGAAAACTTAGTAACATCCATCTCCACCCTTGCATTCTCTCCAGATGGACAACTATTGATCATAGCGTCTAGAGCCAAGAGAGATGCGTTGAAAGTGATACATTTACCTACTGCAACCGTTTACGCCAATTGGCCAACCTCTGGAACTCCATTGGGGAAAGTCACGGTTGCAGAATTTTCACCAAATAATGAAATATTGGCCATTGGTAATGAAAGCGGTAAAGTAACCTTATGGAAACTCAACCACTATTGACCCATATCCTTATAGTTAACCATATAGTCATGCTGTAGATGAAAATTTTATACGCAGGATTTCAACCTTGAAACAAACGCTTACAAAATTCAATGTAGAACCCAAAAGTCAAGACACATAATAGACAATAATGGGTGTTATAGGGGCTCCGTATGTATAGAGTTTGACTAAAATGAGTTTAATAAGTTGCAGCAATATACTAACTATGGTTTAGAAAGGGACAAACACGTTATCGTGATCCACACACACATCAAATGACTCCAGCTTTGTACAGAGTTAGAGCACCATTTTTCAAGAAAAACATGATCGGGTTGGCTATATGCTCAGCGATCCCATTGGGTGTTTACGTGTATACTTGGAATGTGTTGAGTAAGGATGAATTCGCTGATATTCCTATTCCACCAATCTCAGATGAAGATTTATCGAAGTTGCAAAAGGAGTATGCAGAAAAGAAATGATTTTTGCTTTAAAGAAGCAAACCTCTTGTAAATAGCAATCAATACAGATATCGTTAGGGAAAAGCTGTAGCTTCAATTGATCTATCTAACTATTAATACTCCTCGTCTTTTCTAATTTTCCGATAATCGTAATTGTCATCCAACATGCTGATTCCTCTGGTGGGATAAGGTAACGCCTCTTGCGGTTTGACTAACCGGTCGGTCAGTTGCATGGCGACAGAAGCAGAAGAGAGGTTTCTCTCGTCAAGAATCGCCGCTGTGCTTCCAAATGGGTTTCGTGTGTCTGTCAAATCTACTGACGAATCGTCGCTCGAATGGTTTTGAATATTGGCAGGAGCCTGATACCTTACCCTGGGGTTGTATTCTGAGACTTCCATTATTGGGCTGGTAATATTGTATGCGTGCTCTAATGGTGGCGCTTTTCTCGTCCTGGGCGCATGCGATATAAGTTGATCTTGAGACCTCGATTGCGACATAGTCTGGCCATAGGGATATTTCATCGTGGATTGATCAAATGTATGTCCAGATTTGAAGTCATGGGTAGAAGAACCCATGGCTCTGCTAGGAATAGGATAATCCAGCGCCACCGGCAAAGATTTCTCATGGGACTTGTGTAATCTAAGAGGCTGGAATGGGTTTTCCTGTTGTTGGTAATTGGATGCTGATCTTGAATTCGAAACGAGCGAGTCCATAGTCGAGTTAAAAGGGTTTTCAACATTTCCATACATGTCCCGCCGTCCACTGTTAGCAACATTCTCACTAGATTCATACCTAGGTAATGTCACCTTTCTACTGCCCTCATTCAAGTTGGATAATGACTGGTTTTTGGTGTCGGTCAACGAACTCATCGACCCGCTTCTGTATACGTTCCTGGTCACTTCAACACCTCTTGTCAAGTCATCATTACTCTTGAAGCTATCGTTTGAAAAGTTGGTTAACTCATAAATGTCTTTCTTATTTGCCACATGAGCAAATGTTTGCGTGGTTGAGTTGGATAGTAGTTGGAAATCAGTATCTTTCCTTTCAAAGTATTGACGATCAAGCTTGTCACGTTTGTAATTCGATTTGTTCACAATATTGAACCTAACTATGTTGTTAACAAGTAAACAGCAATATTTCTTCAACGAGGTGTAACCTTTGTCGGATCTTAGTTTGATGTAGATTGGTAAATATAACAACATTGCAAACAAGAATTTAAAAAAGAAAATTGACCAAATTACTAGTGATAGTAAAATAAATGACAATATGATGGATAGTTTTTGATTGTGGGTGTATAATTCTTTGATATTTGAGAGGATGTCATAAGATTTGTCACCATCGGTTGCATAATATCGTAAAGTCAAGACGTTGATGACTTGTCTTGGAGCATCAGCAATTAGAATCTGTAATGCACAATCTAGCTGATCCAAAATCAAGAAACATGATGAATCGAAAAAGTTGTCAGGGTCAATATCATTGAATAGACAAAAGTAATCATACGACTTGACAATATACAACAATTTAGCAATCGGATTAACAAAGACGTAAGCAATATTCTTTGATCTGTATGCTTTTATAGCCCAAATCCAATGATATAGAATCAACACGAACTGAAAGATGATACAGCCGGTGAATATCCATTTCGCGTAATTGTAAGCATAAGGAGTATAATCATCTGTTTGACCCCATTTTTTGAACACAAGAATATTCAAACAGGTGTAAATATCAACCCCAAGCAAAATGAAAGACAAGAATATGAAGATCCAATTCCACAAGTACCAGAATATAGTCGAGAATTTGAAATTTCGGAAATCGACAATGTCGATCATGTCAAATGTGTTATCGTCAAGTTCATACTTGTCGATGATCTTTTGGGTATCGAAATGATTTTCGAAATGTCCTTCAGTCATGATGGGTTGCAACGATAAATGTAACTACTGCAAAGTCAAGTAAACTTCCAGTTTATTGGTTGAAGACTGCAACTTTTTAATCAAGGATTGGAAGGACTCAGTTCTGCAAACCAACTGCAATTGCTAAGCAATCAATGCCAGTGCTTTTGGGTGACTTGAACTATTTGTGATTGCTGGTATATCCAAAATAATTTGTTCTTGTTTAGTGCAAATTTATTGATGATATGAACCAACGAGACCAAAACAATAACTGATTACCACAGCAAATCCTGATAGTATGGTGATCCTTCTCCAATGTTTATAACAAAGTAACAAATTTCACGAATAATAGGGAAAATTCGATAAAAATAGATTCACAATGTAAATACCAAATGCCACGAAATATATGAACCTCCAAAAAGTCGGCAAGAAAGTTGTGTTGTGCCTGTAGCGCTAACCAAGAAGAAGCAGTAACCCAGAAGAATGTATATCAGATTTGGCCAGATTGATATCTGTCAATTGAAACAAAATGAGATTTAGATCTGCGACTAATCTGAAACAATGGCTTGGGAAATGTTAAAGGTAGAGATCGAAAACGGATAAATGAAGAATGAAACTAATACGATGTGTTCTTTTGGTTTACCAAAGCGTAGAAACAACGAGAATGTAGTTGGTTGCTCAAGTCGATGGGCTTTATCGTGGCAAAGTAATCACCATCAACTGAACTGGAATTACCAGCTGTGCATGGGCTTTAAAGTTGAGATGGATTTAATTGAAGATTTCTCATGTAGAAGAGGTGGAGACCTCAAAGAGCACTCGATCGATACTTGATCGATACTGGGTCGAGCAACAATCGAGCAGTATAATAGTTCCAATGACACAAATACCCGCAACCAGCAGCGAACTTCAGATTGTGAGATAAACTAGCAAGCTGGTATTCAGATATACCGACTAACACTGAGTAGTCAAAGAAACTGATCAAACGCGTCGGTCAAGATTTCATGAACGGTCACTTTTCAACCTATCGGCCCAAACTCAAAAGAAGTCTTGGTTTATTATTTATTAGTGCCACCAACAGCTTCGGCGTAGGTGAATTGTGACTAGTCAGGCTCATTCATGAATCACCCCATGGCAACTCGTGTAGACTTTTCGTTAAGCAGAGTCATAAAGAGCAATGGGCAACTGAGACACTTTAAAAACCTTTTAGTGAAAATTATCAACCTGGCAATAAACCTGATCAAGTTCGCTTGCGAGCGAACTTGTCGTCTGATTCCACGTCGTTAACCGCAACGTCCCATTGTTTGTAGATCGTGACATCATTTTCGAAATACAATGGACATCGATGTAACAGTTCTGGCTAGTTGATGCTACTGCTTGTCAGAAACTGCCAGCACAATCGCTTAGTGTGCCGCCTGATTGAATATGCCACCATTTGTGCAAGCGAAGATCACAACAGGGCTTAACGGTTTTACTTGTGCAACATGGCTGCAAAATGCACCAGCAGAAGTGGCAGTGGCCCCATGGTCATAAACAGTGTATATTTTCATAAAGGTAGTCTATCTACATCATAAGTGATTTATTGTAATTCATAATTTTGAGGTCGATTGCAACAATTGCAACACGATCTGGCTGAAACCGTACGAGCCTTGGTAGCCGCCACCGCCAGCGCCATAAGCATGGATCAACCATGGTTTGTTGGCGTCGCGTTCGATACGGGGTCCATGTTTCCTGAATGGTCTCAAGCCAACATTCACTGAGACAACGTCAAACTCCCTGGGGTTGTTTTTGTAGTTGGGATCAGTCAATTCGGGGGCGTACTTGGCGGCGCGAGCGAGGATTCGCGCTGTCAAGGCTGGATCTTCATTGGGGTTGGTTGCGTGCGATTGGAAGCAGCCGCCAATGATGGTGCCTCCTTCCTGGCGAGGGAAAATGTAGATGCATTCATCGTCGTAGTCCGATAACCCTTCTACTGACGTGGCGACTTTAGTATTGTTGCGAACGTGTACTACTTGGCCTCTAATGGGGAAGTTTTCCGACATATCGTCGAACCCTTGCAAGTCATTGACCAAGATTCCCGAGCAATTGATGACATAGTCTGCACCCATAGGTGCCGACAGGTGGAGTCGCTTGGCGTCGTCGATTTTCTTAATTTTGGGTACTCGGTTCACGATGTTACCCACTTCGAGATTGGCCAACAATAAGTATTGCAAGTAGAAAGGCACTGAGATTATCACTCCTTTAAACTTGAACCCACTAGTAATTCCCTGAGGCAATGCTTCTTTGGGCAAATCCAGGTACTCCTGTGCCGTTTTGCTAAACCAGGGAACTCGTTCGCCCAGGTACCGGCTAGTGAAATAATTGACATTTTCCACTTGCCAGACTGCCAGTCTCGGATCGTCGTTGGCGAGTCTCATAAACTCGTCGTAGCCCACCTGGTCTATCTTCTGCAACTCCACTTCATCCTCCAATGCAAACGAGTGCCAGTTGGCCCCGGCAATGGGGGAGGTATAGTCTATCGACTTGTCGCCTGGTAAATGGTTAGCGACAATGGTAATCTGGTATTGGGCATTGGCGCGCTTCAATTGCAAGGCGATGGTCAAGCCCACAACACCAGCACCTACTACGACAATGTTGGTTTGTGCCATGTTCAAGTACAGAGTACAGTATATTACTGGGTGAACGATATATCCGGAGTCGGTTGGACGCCGAAGTCGTGCTGGGGCAACTGATCCCAGCAAATCAGCCATCAACGTTGGTGGTGCAATCAAGCAGGGGAGACATGGCGAAAAGCTTAATCGTGGTTACGCTTGGTGAAGAAATCACACTTACTGGGTGCGTTTTTGCATCACATCGGTTATCTGATTTCAAGTTTGTGGTCCCTACATGAAATCATGATTTGCAAAGTCTGTGTCTGTCTTTTTTTTTTTATTCTTGGTGCTGGTGAAAACAAGTTGTTGACAATGAGTATCCCACACTATGTAGAGTAAGATAATCTATAGCGCTGGTACAATGAGGCCAAGGCTAGTGTCTCTAAGCACCACCCCATGGTTAAAAAGTACTGGCCATTGTTAGTGCGCCCATGATTATTTTCACCATCTTTCACGCTGGTTGTTAATTTTGGTTGCGCACCCGCAACACCGCACACTGAGGCTGCAAAAATGGGATTTCGCAGCCAGCCATTCTGACACACTATTGAGCTGCTGTGGGGGCTAACAAGGGAAATAGGCAGCTATCCGAAATCAAACACTATTAGCCATTCATGCATCAGCCTTTAATGCTGGTGGTTTTTATTTCTATATGGCTGATGCTGAACCTGGGTGCTTCTGACCTGGCTGATTCAAGATCGAGCTTGAATCTATAAATAATCACCATCACCGATAAACATTCTGATTTGAGTATTTTAGTGACTGAAGATCAACCTATATCAACTAACGTTCACGATTATTTTTGACACCATTCCCTCGCTTACTTGAATAGAATTCCATCAAATGTTGTACCGTTCATTAATAGGGTACCTGTCACTACTATTAGCAGCGTTGGGCACTGCCCAAGCTGATGCAGTCAACCAGACTGTCACCAAGACAAACACCCACATCCAACCCTCGTTCCTTGCCCAATTGCAAGACATGGCTGGACTTGATCCGTTGCACGCGGCACTGGCCCAAGAAACGGGTATCAAAGTTGTAATTGTGTACGAGTGTGCTTCTTCTCCACTGGAAGTGGAAGAATCAACCGTGCAAACCAACACAGTCGTAAGAACCTCCGACATTACTTACAAAGTTTCCACCGACATCACCAAAATCGAAACCACAACCAAATGTGAAGACAATAACTGTGTCGTCTCAACCAACAAACACATCACTCCATCCACTATAGACGCCACCACCCATGTCACCTACACCACCACCGAAACCACCACTGGCGTGAAAAAAAAGAAGACCTTGACCAAACATTACACCGACGTCTCCACCAACACCGTCAAAAAAACTACCACTAAACACGGCACTGAAACCGTCAATTTCACTACCAAGGCATTGACCATCTCCACCGCCGTCACCACCACCACCACCATCTTCAGCGCCACTACACAACCATCAACTTTCACATTAGAAACTTCTTCGGAAACCCTCCAAACTACCCAGCAAAATCCCGTCACCACCAACGCCCCCATCAGCTCGAGCCAATCGGTCACTATCAGCACCGCTAGCTTCACCGACGATGTTACTATTGCCTCGACTGTCCCTGCCAACACCACCATAATCTTGACCACCGCCAACAACCAGTCAATCGACGCTAACTCATTCACAACCGAAGCACCAAGCTCGTACAGTAACAACAGTGTGACCGAACTCACTACAGTTATACCGCACAACATCTCGACTTCAACCCAGTTCACCATCAGTCAATTGACCTTGAACTCAACCACGTCGGGCTACTACACCAACAGCTCCACCATTTTGTCAAACTCAACAATTAGCTCATCGGCACAGGTTGTCAATGTCACCATCCCAGTGTCTACCTTTGTCGCCAGCAGCTTTGAAACCGTGATTACCTCTTCGTCAGAATCAACTTCCATCGAAGGAACGGCCACCACCATTTCGTCAGTGTCAACTCCAACCAGCTCGTCAGCCGTTGTCACCGTGGGTCCCGACTCCAACAATTATAGTGGAGACGCCTTCAACGTAATTGACACCCTGGCTCCTCCTTCGGTCTATCCAAGAGAGGCACTTAATTTCGATATGCCAGCAGGTGTGGACAATGACGGAGTTCCTATCGAAACTAACAAGTTTTACGCCAACTTGTTCCTCGGTGACCAAACAAATATGATCTGGTCGTACCCATACGGTTTATTCTGGAAGACTAGCGATTACTACGGTTTCGGGGTCCAACACACGAACATCAGCGACAGACAATTTGGATCTCAAGACACCAACAATGTAGGGGTTGATTCATACTATTTCAATCCAACTGGGAATGCCGAAGTTATCTTCTCTGCCACCTCATTGGGTGAAAACAACAACTACATGTTCATTTCCGAGATGGAGGCCATGTCCGTCACTGTCAAATTGGCATCAACATCTACCCTTGGCTCAGACTACATTGAAATCCCAATTGTTCAAGGTATGGGTTTCGTCACCGCAATCTACCATGGTGACACTGTTCCAGTCTTAAACTCGTTAATGGGTATTCAAACTTTGACGCAAGAATCATCATCGGTGTTGAATGAAAGTATCATAAAATATCGTGCTACCTTGTTCAACGGGGTTGAATGGATTATTTATGTCACTTTACCAAATGCTTCTGATGATTTCGAATTGACTGCTTCTGATCCATACCACATTGAGGGATCAGCATCAATCGATGGCTTGATAATCCAAGTTGCTGTTGCACCAACTACCAACACAGCTAATCTTCAAAAGAGAGAAGAATCCGTTCTTGAAGGTTACTACGATTCTTCTGCTGGTATGTATGTTATTGATACCGAAGTCGAAGGTAGCATCACTTCGGGTACTGTGGCACAATATGGTTTCAAATATACTACTGAAGGAAAATCTTCTAGTGGGCTCCCAATTGTGTTTGCATTACCACATCATGTCGAATCATTGATTTCCACGGTTGCCCAAACTGCCACTGGTATTTCATTGTCTTCCACAACCAAAGGGGAAATGTTTGCTTACTTGACTGATCAAATCATGATGTCTGAAGTGTTACAAACAGAAATCCAATTTCTTCCATGGTCAGAGGGTATGACCAAACCATTGAGTTACACAGCCGACCAATTGAACTTGTTAGTTCAAACTGCAAACGAAGAGTTACAAGTAGATATTGCTGCTACTGTTGCATCGATGGATTCTATGTATTATTCTGGTAAAGTGTTGGACAAATACGCTTACATTTTGTTAGTACTTCACGAGATCATCCAGGATGAAGATGTGACTCAATCGACCTTGGAGCAAATGAAGGAAGCTTTTGCGCCATTCATTGCCAATGAAGAATACTATCCATTATTCTACGACACTACATTTGGTGGTGTAACTTCCAGCTCTGGCCAAGGTGGTGATACTGGTCTTGAATTTGGTGCTACTTACTACAATGATCATCATTTCCACTATGGTTATTTTGTTCATGCTGCTGCCATTGTCGGTAAAGTTGATAAGGATTTGGGTGGTAATTGGGCTGAAACTAACAAGGACTGGGTTAATTCTTTAGTTCGTGATGTTGCCAATCCATCAAGAGATGATCCATACTTCCCAGTTTCGAGAATGTTTGATTGGTTTGCTGGTCATTCATGGGCCGCCGGTTTGTTTGCATCGGGAGATGGTAAGAATCAAGAATCCTCGTCGGAAGACTACAACTTTGTCTACGGAATGAAATTATGGGGTAACATCATTGGTGATGACTCTATGGAATCAAGAGGTGATTTAATGTTGGCTATTATGACTAGGTCCATGAACAAATACATGTACTACAAGAGTGACAACACGGTCGAACCAGAGGAAATCTTACCTAACAAGGTTTGTGGTATCATCTTTGAGAACAAAATCACCTACACAACTTACTTTGGTGCTCCAGATACCAATCCTGAATACGTTCATGGAATCCATATGTTGCCAATCACACCAGCATCCTCGTTAATCAGAATCCCATCATATGTCGAAGAAGAATGGCAAGACCAAATTTCTACATTCATCGACAATGTTGATTCAGGTTGGACGGGTATTTTGAGATTGAATCAAGCATTGTACGACCCTCTGACGTCCTACAGCTTCTTCAGTTCCTCCAGCTGGAGTGATAACTACTTGGATAATGGACAATCGAGAACTTGGTCTTTGGCTTACTCCGGAGGGGTGGCTAATTCATCCTAGTTCCAAAACTAATAATAAACGAATCTAATGTGTGTATATTATATTTCTGACTTTGATAGACTTTAATAAACTTAATAATTAATGAAACTACGTAGAGATGGTAATATCCTCTGCAATTTTGTTGACGTTTGTTTGTCACTCGACTACAGTGTTGAAATTGCTGGGGAAATGTTTTGGTGAGAAAATCAAAATTGAACGCTGGCTCAAGCACAAAGTAACCAGCATCATCTATGTTTTTATTTGCAAAGAAGCTAGTAGACAGGTTGGAAGGTAACACTAGTGGCAACGACTCCGACAACAATGATTCTTATTTCAGAAATAGTCTTCAATTGAATAATCGTGGGTACGGGTTGAGGGTGTTGAAAGTGGAACCCAATTCGATAGCGTTCAACGAAGGGCTTGAAGCATGGTTTGATTATATTATCAGAGTCAACAATCATGAATTGCCCGTGATGTACCCATCATTATCCAACTCGAATTATAGAATTGGGGAGGATGGTACAATTAGTTATGGGGGTAACGAAACCCAAGAACAAGTAGGAATGATCAATGACGATTTGTTGCTTCAGGAAATCAATGCTGCTGCCAAGAACATCAAGCAGATTACATTCGACGTCTGGAGTGCCAAAGGAGGTATCATAAGATCAATAACAATCCCTTTGAATGATTCAATTGAATCATTAGAAAAGATTGGTCTCACCATACAATCGCAACACTTAACCACAGCGACTTATGTATGGAGGATATTGGCCACTTATCAAGGCTCTCCCGGTTTTCAATCGCAATTGGTTCCCTACTCCGATTATATTATTGGGTGTGATTCAACTTTCGAAGAGGACACTCATGGCAAAGGTCTTTTAAGCTCAGGAGGGGAAACTTTGTTATCGAGAACCATACAAAATTACTACAACTATCACTTCCAACGAACTCAACAAGATTGTATCCCAATCACGTTATATGTTTACAATCACGATTACGATATACTTCGACCAGTGACGGTGAATTTGAATCGCGCTTGGGGTCAAGGTCAAAATAGAGGTATACTTGGGTGCGATGCTGCGTATGGTTTGCTTCATCGAATCCCGGAAGTTGTTGGGAAGTTTGACAATGGTTCAATAATTGAAGACGTTTTATTTGAAAACCAGCAAAACTATGGTTACGATATCAAGCCTCAGACACCACCAGCGGATAACTCGTTTGTACCCTCGGCATCGGCTCCACCACCAATTGTAGCCTCGTCGTCGCATCCACCAACACCACTGGCATCGCTCACTTCACCCCCACCACGAGCAACCAAAAAGAAATATGCACCCGTTGATGTTGCTGGATTGAATGACTATATGAATGAAGAATTGGAGAAATCGAAGCAATTGGATACTAGTTCTAAGGTGGGTCAAAGTACGGATTCTTTACCACCGCCCCCTCCACCAAAAACCTCTTAACTTAGTAGCGTATAACGTAAAATAGAACTAATGGTATGCAATTCGAGACAGTAGATTGAGAGTGCCAAGGAACTTCAAGGTTTGCAACTATAGATATCCGATCGAGCGCCTAATTTGCACCAAGCAGGATTTTACCTGTTGTCCAAAAGTGCCCACTCGCGTAAGTGGTGCAAATAATTCACTGTGGGGCAAGGAGCTTTGATATACCATGCAACACTTGCAACATTATCATTGTGGTGTCATCAACTATTTGAAAGAAAAATTAAAAATCTTACATATATTTGCTTAATCCACTGTGGAAGTATGGGATGATAATCTACTTTAGTACGTTCGCAACCAAAAAACTACAATTTATCGATTTTTCAACTTCGTCTCGAACGTGATATGGAGTCTGTACAATTTTTCAGCTCGTATATGTGGCCTGTATAGTATAGCGGTTATTATGTGTCTCTCGTAGCAATATGTGATAAGACAGGGTCCACGGTTCGAATCCGTGTGCAGGCACATTTTTTGCCAACTAGATATGCAATTTATCTTTCAGGTAATGGTGACTACAACACAATCTTTTTGCAAATGTACATTAAAATCATAACTAAGCGTTCGGTGCCTTGACAATCAATATGTGAAATGATTGTGAGATACTTGTGTCAATCAAATTCGAGATCTCTTTATCAAACATACTCGATGAGTTTTCAACTGCTGAATTGTTATTCGCAACCACAAACAACTCATTGACAATCGAAGGATTCATTTTTTTGATTTCCTTACGAATTGAGTCCTTCACCAAAATAAATGCAATTTCAAGATAGTCATTTTTACTTTTGAATAAGGTTGTAATCTCGGCAATGCGTTCGTCAGTCAAACTGGAGTTGTGACCGGTCTTGATGAACACATTTATTTTCATTGTACCCTTCCCAATTAGTTTATAAGTTGTGTGAAGTGCTAACAAGTCAGACGAACTAATGATGTTATCATTGTTGAATAGTATATTTAATCCTTTGAAATCGATCAAGCCGTCAGTGATTTCGTCATCATTGTAAAACACAATTTCATCGTTCGATTCTGGTATTGTCGATGCCTCGTGCGAGAATCTTCGATAGCTTGAACTAATCTTCATGTCATTCAAAAGTAATAACCCAAAGTTACATTTCGACTCTCTGAATAATTTCATACACAAGGCATACTCATTAGTTTCAAAGTTGAATTTGTTGACGGATGCCGATGTTAACAATAAATTGGAGGGATCAAGGATTTGATCATTGATAGAATGTACATGGTTCTGCAATGTTGACAAGATCGATTTCAATGAGCAGTTGATATTCAACAAGTCGGAAAACGCACGGACTATGTGTAAGATTGAACTTGAGTTTGAGTACTCATTTTGGCTTGAGTCGTTAACGATCTTCTCATCGTCATTTATTAATGAGCTCGAAGCTTCCAAAAGATGATAAGTTCTCGATGAAAACTCACGCAAGTGAAGGGCTTTGATGTCGGTATCAGCTGAAGATGCAATAAAGCTCTTGATAAAAGTCATTATATAAGAAATAGTGTCAATATTCCTCAATAACAACACAATTTTTGTAATATGATAGGTTTGCACCGTACTAATTGTGAGGTTGTTGATTGTACTAGGCAATAACTTCTCGGTGCTATCGTCGCTATGTTCTTTGATGATTGGGTTTCCCTGCTCGTCGACTTCACCACGAACGTATTTATCTCTCCAATCACGATAACTAACTGGGTAACACCAAAGTGCTAATGGAGTCGTGGCAAAAGTGGTAACCAACGCCATGACAATAAACATTGAGTAAACCCTCTGGCTGATAATACCTGCCGATAATCCGACATTCAAAACCACAATTTCAACAATACCTTTACAGGACATCAAGATCCCCACTGCCAATGATTCTCTCCATAACAACTTGTTTAATTTGGCAGCAACAAACCCACCCACAATCTTACCAAACATTGCTAAACTGATGATTCCAATGATGTATGCCCAATCGATACCATGATCCAATAACCCCAAATTGACATTTAGACCCGCTAAAGCAAAATAGATAGGAATCAAGATGATGTGGACAATATCTTCCAACTTCTCGGTGATTTTGATCACGTACCCATTATCTCTGGGCACAATGACCCCCACCATGAAGGCACCAAAAATGGCGTGAACCCCAATGATATCGGTGAAAAATGCCGACGCAAACACGGTAACAATGATCAACAACATTGAGATTTGCGAAGGGTACCCCGTACTCAATTCGTTAGTGAAATGGGTGAGTAAGTATCTCATGGTCAATCTTACGGGAAAACAAAGAAATATGAACCAGCCACAAGTCAACAATAAGATATAGACCACAGTAACTCCATTGGACGCGTTGGCTAGTGTCACCACTAACGCTAACAACATCCAACCTGTCAAATCGTTGATGATCCCAGCGGCCAACACGATAGTCCCGACTCTATCACCAATCAAGTTCAACTCAGTCAAGATTCTCGCCAACACCGGGAAAGCGGTGATGCACATGGCCACGGCAATAAACACCATGAATGTCGTGAACGATATCTCCACTGTTGAGGCTTCTGACTTGTATTGGTCATACAACCCCTTGGCGATCCCACACCCCAACGCGAACGGAATCGCCATATTGATCAACCCCACCGATATGGCGACTTTGAAGTGCTTTCTGATGAATGTCAAGTCAACTTCCAACCCTATCACAAACAAAAATAATATGATCCCAATGTTGGCTAATAATGTCAAACCGGGAATAGACGCAGCAGGGAAACAAGTATTGGTGAAATTAGGGATGTGGCCCATGACACTCGGACCTAGCAAGATACCTGCAACCACCTCTGCGATAACTTTGGGCTGTTGGAGTCTCTTGACTGGGAAATGGATGATTTGACATAACAAAATGATCAAAATCGCCTGAAACAAAAACAAGGTGTAAGGGGATGAGCTGGAATATTCCAACGGGTTCCTGCCTGCCACGATACCAGCGACGCTTGATGTGGAGACCATGTTAGTGGAAGAAACACGTTTGGATCTGGGTAAAATTCGTGGCTGTAAAAAATGGGCCAGTTACGAAAAATATGGTTGCATACTGAACCACAACAAATCAAGACGTCATCGCCAGATAATCGAGATAACAATCAGATGATTGTGGGAGCTTAGGGATTATGGTTTTAGGTTATCGAGTAATACCTTGATACAGTATCCCTGAGCCACTACACACAACCACGAGGCTGACATTCAACTTTAAACACCAATTTGGCTAATTGAAAATTTCAGGCTCATTGTATTCTGCTATTTGTGAGTACGATATTCTGTGGACAATGTAGACTAAGGAAACAATCGCCGCCTTCGTATGGGGGGGTATAACAAACCAGCACACCTTCACAGGAGTGCAATCCTGCGTTGGTTGTGCTTTAGGTATTTCAGGTTAGACTATCTGTCCGCGTCAAAATCAAGTCTGGGCAAAACTTGTAAGGGTTGACAATGTGAATGTTGGTTACACAGGCATTGAATAGATGGGTATCCAACAGTACTAGTCAAAACCAACTAAGAAGCTTATTGTTGTGAACTAAATATGGGAATGCTCGCCGTTATCGGATATGTTTCAATAGTGAATTTTAGAAAATGAACTGGTATATTGGTTACCATAGTACTTGAAACGACTTTGGTTTATAAAGGTTCGTGGGTATTGTTGGTTTATCAAAAGATCAACGCCAATTGTATCTTCGCGGTAGGCATAAGAACATTAATCTGGATCAAAGTATACAATGGTCAAAATGCCTTACATTGTCCTAGTCGAAGGAATATCCCCAACTTGATACTATTGTTTATCATGCAACTGAATTTTGCAGCCACAGACTTTGGCGTATGTTGCAAAATGTTGCAAAATGTTGCAAAATGTCGCACGCTAATAAATGTTGCACTGACAAATGTCGCTCAACATTTACACAGCTGGAGCATACCTACACAAGATAAGAGGTTATGGATGGGAACCCCATTATGACATCCATGGGGATGTTCATAATTGACGAGAACGAGTATCCACCCACCTGGAACCGAAACAATGAAACCAATATTATTGGTGGTGGTGGTCCTTATGCTATCGTTGGTGGTCGCATCATCGCTGGTACCCAATATGGTAGACAAATATGTGGGATTGTGGACCAAGGGTACGATTTTCCCCAGTCGATTCAAAGCGAATTGAAGTCTTGGAACAGTGGGATAATATTCGCTATCGATGATACCAGGAAAACCACCAGAGGCAAGAATATCTACACCATTGACGATATTCGACAATTTGAATACTTGTCGCCCAAGAAGCAAATAACTTCCGACGATATAGTGCACAATACCACCCTCATCCAATCAAAGTCAATTCATCTACTTTGCTCTATAGCCCGTGGGATCGACTTTGTACGACATATAAACCTGGCGAACCCAGATATCATATACATCTACGAACCACTACCGTCTGATTGCGTGCATGAAAACATGGACAAGCTAAAGTCATTGTTGCCACACATTGCCATCTTCACTCCCAACTTGGACGAGGCCAGCGAGCTCACCGATTTTCCGAAATCAAATTTGTTGGAAATAACCAACATGTTCTTACAGTACATGCCACAGAATGGCGGTGTGGTGCTACGATGTGGACCCAAAGGATGTTTCATCAACACTAACGCTGAAAATCTGGAGCCATTTTCATTGCCGGCATATCACCAAGACCAATCGCAGGTGGTGGACGTTACTGGAGGGGGGAACTCGTTCTGTGGCGCGTTTGTGGCTGGGTTTTACCTATCGGGGTTCGATTGGAAAGTTGGCGGTATCTGTGGAAATTTGGCTAGTGGTTGTGTCATTGAGAAGTTGGGAATGCCCGAGTATAATGACGCCACGGATACATGGAATGGAAAGAATTTGAGCGATCGTTTGAATACCTATCTAAACCAAAACCCAAGCGTAAAAGCAGATGCGTCGAAATTTGCTTGGATTCAAAAAGACAAACGCTAAATTACATATTGATAGAAACCGGAGTATATAATTTAAATGCAAAATCTATATTGTGAATGAATGCACCCAATGACGCGAGTACATCATTGACGACTGTATAAGTGTGTATAATTGTAAATGTTAATGCAATAGGAGAATCAAATGGGCAAGATTACTTTCTTTGTGGAGTTGGCGTATTATGAATTGCATCAGTATTTTCTTGTTTTTGACTGGGGTTGCTCGAAATGCTACTTTCGTCGAGTTTACGAGTTTGAGTCGGGTCAGTGACTTCGAATGTCTCGTTCTCGTCAGTTTTATCGTTGACAATCGTATTCTCTGTCGAATTAACTTGGGTTCCCTCATTTGTCTCATCATCATTGACGGTAGTGTCGTGAGCACTGCTCTCGGTGTTTTCAGCTCTATAAAGACTTTTCAATAGCTCCTTTCTATCGGTCCAAGCTCGAATTTTTTTACCGTAAATGTATAATGGTATTCCAAAAAGACTGACAAACAACTGAACGCAACCATAAACAACGAACGAATTTCTACTTCCTTCTTGGTGAATGAAATTGTTATTGAATAGCGAGAAAATGAAACCAAGCAAGTTCTTCAAGAAATTAAATGATACCAAAGCTTCTGCAGCGAATACCTTGTACGAGTCCACAGCAAAAGTGATTGCCGTAGTGGACGCCATGGAACTACCAAACCCAACGCAACCAAAAAAGATGATTGGGGCTACCCATAAATCTTGGTTGTATGATGACCAGCCAAATCCCATCAAGCCGAAACAGATGAAAAACGTCGATGGAATCAACATGAAAAGTCTAAACTCGGGTTCATACTTTCCTTTGTTGAGTCTTATCAAATAGCGCGATAAGCGATCACTTACCAAACCAGCAGTAAGTGAGCCAAAAATCCCCCCTAGAAATGGGGAAATGTAAAAGAGCCCCACAGTTTGGGCGTTGTAGTTGTAACTTGGATTTTCAAAGATATCGGCGATGGTTTCGGAAATGACAATCAACCACACCACTGCGAGCGAATACATGAACGAACCGAAGAGCACGGCTGGGTATGTGTAAAGAAAGAAAGGACGCAATGCCACCATCCACCACGGGTCATTCGACTGTTTGCCTCGAAAAAGTTTGATCTCTTCGAGGTAACCCGCTTTTGGTTTGTGTCCTGGTTCGCTAATATTGGTCTCGACTTTCTCAGCGGTGATCCCAACCGGGTCGGTGTCGAAATTGAAAGTGTCTCTCGTTGGTTGTCGCACTGCAAACGCAAACGGTCTTGCTTCTGGAGGGTTGTAGTGGGGGTTTTTCCGAGCCCGGTTCGTTTCCTCGACGGTTCTTTTGGTGGGCGTGGGTTCACGATCCCAGAACGTGTCGGGGACAAAGAAGAATGTCAAGATGAAGTTCAATCCGAGAAACATTGCCTGAATGTAAAAGAGCCAATGGCGATCCAAATGGGCAAACACGAGCGACGATAACAAGGGTACAATATTTTTACCACCTAATAGCAACATGGTGTAGATCCCCACTCTATAAGCACGTTCGTGGGCAAAGTAGATTTCGGCGATTGTTGCACTAGGCAAGGATTCGGTTGGCGATGCGCCTAGACCGGTGATGATACGGCCCCCCATCAAGTTGGAGAAATCTTTGGCGGCACCTGCCCACACTGAGCCCACGAGAAACAACAAGATACCGCCCAAGTATACCAATCTTTTCCCGTATAGGACTGCTGTTGGTGACGCTAGCACCGACCCGAAACCAAGCGATAACATGAATCCACCCACCAAGAACGAGATTGTCGAAAGACTTTTGTTGAACTCTTTGGCCAAACTTGAGAACCCCCCGGCCAATAACGGCGACTGTCCGCCTCCTATAAACGACTGGAACCCAATGATAAATAAGCATATATCTCGTTTCCAAATGGACCAGTTCAACGGGTCGTTGGGGTTATCGTGAGGCTGAGGCGATAAGATCACCCCTTTGGAGCCCTTTTTCACCGAGTCTAGCTCGTGAGTGCTGGTGTTGCACGAGGTATCATCGAGCAAGATGATGGTTCCAGTGACATCCTCTACCAGCGGTTGTTTGATTCCAAGATGGTCAAACATGTAGAAACAAAATAATTAACGTGCACCAAATTCAATTTCACCTAGTGATGAAAACACGAGTTGGGGAATGTATATTTATAGTGAAGTCACGTAACCGAGGTGGTTGGCTACACTCTACTACCCGCATACCAGTAGTAAACACTGGTGTAGTAGTGGTTATAGTGTGAAACGAGGCATTTATTTTATTGCATCTTCCCCCATCGACCATGGTAGTTATGGGGTGGAAAATGATTAAGTTACATTGGTTATGTTCACGCTTGTTGTGACAACCATATAGGAAACGTACACCTCACGCGGGTTGAGTAGAGCCTTCGAGTAACAAGTTGGTGTTGTGTTGGCGAACATAACCAAGTAGAATTTGCCTGAATCAATATCATCCTGTATTATTGCTATACACCCATTTAAACAGTTGTATACTCATTGCCCATGTCCAATCCTACTCGGTTTCCTTGTTTGGACAAAATGTGTTAAATTTCCCAGCTGCGACAATTTACCTGCCAAGTAGGTTGTGGTAAAACAACTGAGCAGGAATAGAACATTCACCAGGCACAATGGAGTAGATGTGACACATGTTTTAGAAATGCCACCCTGTGTCACCATCAACGATCAATCTCTGGGTATGAGCGCTCTCAATAAATTCTGAACTTATAACGCTATCCTGTCTGAACTGAAAATAACAACAAAATGAAACCTAAACGAGCCATCACCACCGAGGTTTTTGAAAAATGTAAGTAGATACTCAAATGGAGTACCCTGTAATCGTTAAGTTAGATCTAATATACTCCGTTACAGAAAGATTACTATGTGAAGTAGCTATAACAACCATTTTTGGGACTGCAAAAAGTATCTGATACAGTAGTTTATGTAACCAGTAGTCCCAGTGTTTGCATATTTCACCAGATGATACACTAAAGGATATTCAGGTGCAGAGCATCACCGCCCAATACTCCATTCATGGATACTAACAAGCTTCACACTTGTACACTTTCAAGTCTACTTGTACAATCAGAAAACACTTGATGAAATCAAGTAGTACCACTATATATACCACCATTATCACTACAATTGTTGGCGTTGCCAACACTAATAGCAGTTATGGTGCTTCATAGCCTGTTCCTTCCTTGGCCCCTTGCACATGGTCCCGAGATTACCCTTAATTGTTCCTCTTTCGCAGAGGAATAATTTGCAACCATTTAACTGTGGCCAAAACAATAAACCCTGGTAAAGTTTGTTGGTTGTCAGACAGAGGAAGGGCGAAAAAACATAAAAAAAAAAGGTGAGTGGTGGGAAAGAGTTTATTTGTCAAGGTAGACAAAAAACTTGCATTGTTATACAATATGCCAATACTGTTATCAATGTTCCATTCTCATCTGGCAAACAACCCACCCACACGTCTTACCAATGGGGAAATTAGTACAACAATCCGGCATACACGCCGCAGGCCACAAAAGATTCACTGCGAGTTTAAAAGATTTGACAATTTTATCTTTTTTAAGGTCGAAATCAACTGGTTCGACGATTTGCAGTGGGATTGAGTAGACAATATATGGCTTGAAGACAGACAACCATGACTGAGGTTGATCCAAGATTATATAGAGCTACATACTCAAACGTAAGTATAGGTTTGGTGGAGTGGAATTGAACCCACTACCCAGTCGGTTCATCCCATTTTTTGGACGCGTAACAACTAACAAAAATTTCTAGACGGAAGTGTTTGAGTGTTTGATGAATGATTCGCCCATAATGCGAAGATGCAAGGACGACTGGGTCAATGCCACCCAGATTTTGAAATGTTGCAATTTCCCCAAAGCAAAACGGACGAAAATCTTGGAAAAAGGAGTGCAAATTGGGTTACACGAAAAGATCCAAGGAGGGTTTGGGCGATTCCAGGGAACCTGGATACCACTAGAAGACGCAAGACGCTTGGCTGCCACTTACGGCGTCACCGAAGAGGCAGCACCAGTGCTATTCATCGACTCAAGCGACCCTAACTTGAATATTCCTCACAAGCAAAAACCGGCCGCCAAAGATCCCACCCCAACCAAAAGGAAATACATGAAGAAGAAACCAAAACAAGAGACCCCAGTCAAAAAATACAAGTCAGAAAAACACCCTGATTCATTACCCGCCAGCAATGGATTTGCTGAGCCACCACTACAATACCCCATGGGAAGCCAAATTCCACCCCAAATGCAAAACCTAAACTACCAACAACTACCCCAATCGCAGGATTTCAACTTGAACAGACCCGGCAAAATGCCCGACTACAATTATCAACTACTCCAACAACAACAACAACAAGCGCAAGCGCAACAAGCACAAGCACAACAAGCGCAGCAGACACAACATCACTTTCAACAACAGCAACAACAAATTCAGCAGCAGCAGCAGCAGCAATTACACCACCAACAACAGCAGCAACAAATGTACAGTAAAATACCGAATCAGCAATTCCCAGTCAATTACACGATGATGAATCAACCGGCCATAGGAATACACAACCGATTGCCGTCGTCACAATCAACTAATGATACAAACTGGTCACAGGACGATGTAAGACACAAGGAAAGCGACACATCTGTGTCGTCCAATGAAGACAAACTGAAGTATCCCGCTCGCTTTGGCGATGTAATGTCGACCGATTTCCAAAATAAATTGGAGGATGGGTCGTACTCGTCTCAGCTTTTGAAATTTTTCAGTGATGACTCGTCAGCTATCCCTTACTTCATTTATAACCCTCCATACGACTTCAACGTCAACGAGCCGATTGACGATGAAGGACACACACCGTTGCACTGGGCAGCCTCCATCGGTAACTACCCCATGATCCATCTACTTTTGTCCAAGGGTGCTTCCCCATTGGATGTTAACACATTCGGTTTGAACCCATTGTCCAAACTAATATCGTTCAATAACTGTTACGAGCTCAAGAATTTCCCAAAAGTCTTGGATGACTTGGAATTGTGTTTGATCAACACCGACATCAACGGAAGAACCCCATTGCACTACTTGTGTCAGTTCGCTAAAGTCAAATCAAAGTATGAAAGTTTGCGCTACTACTTGAATATCATCATCAATAAGCTAACAACAATGTCGAACCAGTATCCATCTAAGCAAGTCGATCTTTTGAAGAATGTGCTTGACCACCAGGATGTGAATGGTGACACTTGTTTATTACTAGCTGCCAAATCTGAAAGCGCTAAGGTAGTACGATTCTTGCTAGATTATGGAGCACGAGATGATTTGGAAAACATCAACAAAGAGACGGCAAGAATGATCATCACCAATACAAATTTACTTCCCGACTACGCTCGACAACAAGAACAATTGTGGCAACAACCACAATACCAACAGGGCATAAACAGTCAGTTTGGTCAGGAATTGAGACCTCAATTTGGTCAATCTTCGATAGAAAACAGTGCCGCCTCCACCCAACCATTTGCACCTGGACTCGCAACGCCAGTGCAGCCTTCCTTCCGCAATGGAGGAACAGTGGAAACACCTGATACACAAAGAACAGCTATTCAAGAAGATGATATGGACGACGACAGCTCACATACTGATCGGGTTGACAAGACACATTTGGACAATTTAGGTGACAACAAGGAGAACATATTTATGAATGGGAAGGCATTCGAATTATCAACGCCATTGTCTAAGGCACCAAACCAATTGCAACCTTTAACTGCAATTTCGGAGAAATCAATGGCTGAAACACCCGAGAGAAGTAGCAACTATAACATGGTACAGCAAACTCATAAACCTTGTCCTCCGTCGTTGGACAATGAAGGAAAGATAGTTACAACTGAATCCACAAACAAGTTACTGATGAAGGATTTATCGTCGATGATATCGTCTATGATTAGCTCCTTATCGAATTCCCACAATCAAGAACTAACAAAGTTGGAGAAAACTTACCAAAACTTGCACATTCAAATTGAACAGAAAGAGATAACCAATTCGGAAACTCTTTCCAACTTCAAGAAGGTATTGGAAAACGTCGGAATAACTGAATTCAATACTGTCGAGGATGGGAAGAAGCTTTTAGATGAGGAAATCGAGCAGTTCAAGGAGAAAGTGTCTAAAGGTGAGGCAACTTTGTTGCGTGTTTTGGAGAGAAACCAAGCGTATCGATTAGCGAACCAAGTACAGGAACTAGAATTAAGTTACATCGACAAGCAAGACGATGATGTGGACAGTGACTTGGCGGGTGAAACCAATTGGAACTATGCCATAGATCTCACAAAATTACAAGTCGAGAGATCGAAATTAATGTTGAAACTTTCGAAATCTATGAAAGACTTTGGTATTGATTCCAAGATGTACAAATATAGAAAATTGATTAGTTCGAGTTGTGGACTAAAAGTCGAGGACATTGACAGTTTGATTGACGGGATCGAAGAGTCATTAGTGGAGAGTATGCCATGAAACTAACATTTTAAATACGTTGAACGCACAATAACTTAGCATGTATATTCATTTCTACAACAAACATTTGGCATTACTAAAAATTCTATCGTACTAAACGTATCTCGTATATGATCAAATCAAACTGAAAAGTATCACTGCATATAAATTTGAGTTTGAGTAAATTTGTGTTGGTTTTGATTTCAAAATCTCGATATCCACAGGTCTATCATGTCTAGCGGTGTCAAACGCCAAAATACAGAGTCAAAGGGTACAGTTACAATACCACCTACCACCTATGAACAAGCTCCCGCTACTTTGAAAAACTTTCCGTCGTCCGTTATCAATGGAATAACAGAAGAAGGCGGATTGTATTCGTTAACATTCAAGTCTGTCGCGTGTGCCAACTTGGTTGAGAACTACGAGTGGATACGCCAGGTTTTATTCAAGTCACAGACAACTGATAGACTATCACGGATCAACCCCGATAAATTCGAAGGGGTGGAATTAGCCAAGACATTGAAAGACGATATCGAACAACTAAACAACCAAGGATCGGAAGCACAACCACAAGACGACTCTGTGAATACTCTCAAACGGAAGTTGGACGATATCATAGAAAACAAATCAAACGTGACTGAAATTAAACAACAAATACTAGATACATATTGCAACCACGATAGTAATATTGAGTTGATCATCAACGATGGCGACTTGCGTCCCAGAAAAATAGCTATTCCAGGATTGAAAGTCGATAAGTACGACGAATCGAAACACAAGGATTTGGAGGCATACAAGAGACCAAAGGAAAGTGCAAAAGAAGTAATTGAAGTTTCAGAAGATGTGGTGGAAACAACTAACGAAGGAATTTCTGAATCAACTTGAGGATACATTTGGCGAGTGCCTTATAAACTGAAATGTCAAAATCCCATTACTTAATAACGATTGTATAATAACATAATGTAAACTAGTTCATGAGCATCGTAGACCTATTCAATACCCCCCAAAACCATAGCTTTTACCACAGTATAATCTTCAATACCATACTTGGAACCTTCTCTTCCGAATCCAGATTCGCCAACACCACCGAATGGTAATGCTGATTCTGAAATAGCACCAGTATTGGCACCAACCATACCCACTTTCAACGCTTCACCTACACGGAAGATACGGCCAACATTTTCGGAGTAAAAGTAACCAGCCAATCCAACTTCAGTGTCGTTAGCGATTCTGATAGCATCCTCTTCGTCTTTGAATTTGATTAAGGGAGCAACGGGACCAAAAGTTTCCTCGTTGGCAATATCCATCTTGGTGGTGACATTTCCGAGAATGGTCAACTCATGGAAGTAATCTCCCAAATCGGTCCTGTGTTTACCACCGAGTAAGATCTCAGCGCCATTGTCTGTAGCATTCTTGATGTGTTCTTGCACTTTCTGTAACGACTTTTCATTGATGACGGGACCATGGGTGACTTTCGAGTCGAGACCATTCCCTAAAGTGGTCTTTTCTTTGACTAACCTGGAGAACTCCTTGGCAAAGTCATCATAGACCTTTTCATGTACCAAGATTCTGTTGGCACAGACACAAGTTTGACCACTGGATCTGAATTTAGCGGCCATGGCACCTTGAGCAGCTTTGGCAATGTCGGCATCTTCAAACACAATGAATGGCGCGTTCCCACCTAATTCCATTGACATTTTTTTCAAGGTTGAGGAGGCCTGTTTCATCAAAATCTTTCCAACGTTGGTCGAACCGGTGAATGAAACTTTGGAAATCATGGGGTGTTCGGTAATGATAGCCCCCACTTTACTACTCGAGTTACTGGGCAAGACATTGACAACACCGGGTGCAAAACCCGACAATTCACACAAGTACGCCAACGACAACGCTGAAAGTGGAGTTTCGGAAGCTGGTTTGATGACGGTGGTACACCCAGCCGCGATTGCTGCTCCCAATTTTCTAGCAATCATGGCCAAGGGGAAATTCCAAGGAGTAATAATCCCACACACACCTACTGGTTGTCTCATGGTGATGATTCTACTGGCGGCATTGGCCGAAGGGATAACGTCACCATAAATTCTTGGAGCTTCTTCCGAGTACCATTGGAAGTAAGAAGCGGCGTATCTGACTTCACCCAAGGCATCGGCATAGGGTTTACCATTCTCCAACACAATCAATCTTGCCAAATCTTCTTCGTTTGCTTTGATCAAATTGAATAATTTCAAAAGCGAGTCCGACCTTGCTCGGCCAGTGGTTTTCTTGTAGGTAGCGAATGCAGTGTAAGCAGCTTCAATTGCGGTGTTGTAGTCGTTTTCAGTAAAAATATCGACTTGGGCAATCTCGGCTTCTTTGCTAGGAACCTTAGCTGGGTCGTTTACCCCAAAAGTTTTGCTTTCTTCTCCATGTAACCATTTCCCGTTGATGTAGCCTTGAGTTTTGATTAAGTCTTGATTCTTGAATGTGCTAAGCACTGATTTGTTCATTGAGGATACCATTCTTACTTGAGTCTTCCAGAGTTTGAACATGAACGGGAACGAATTAATTTTCAGCAATTTATACAATTTTTATTTTAGCGGGTACTTTGAGCGCTTGTACAAATCGGTACAATCACAACCTCCTAAAAATGAAAAATATAAATATAGTTAGTGGTAAGGATACATAATATACAAGTAATTGGGTATGACTTCACACCGCTACAGTCTCATTCATTTTGTCTTTCAACTTGTTCACCTTCTTGTCGATCAACTTTTTGGGATGTAAGCAAAAGTAACATTTGCGATCGATTTCCGTCGATTCGTCTTTGGATGCCTCTTGCGATTGTTTGGCAACCACTATACATTTTCTAATGGTTTTCACCAACATTTCGTAGTTGTCGCGGTTTTCCTTGTCGGTGATGAACTTAGTTTTCAAGTATTTGTCGGTGATTCGTTTATCGACATCGTACAAGGCCGCTAAAGCAATCTGAGGTGGGGTGAACAAAAACGATACATCTGAGAGTAGCGCATGGTCGTTGAGCCAGGTTTTGGACTTGTCGTATAGTGCCCCTAGCGTATCGATGTTGACATCGTACAATAGGTTGGGAAATAGTAGAATGGCTTGGAAATCGAGGAAAAATCCGTATAATGGTCGGAAAGGGTGATGCACCATCAAAGTAAACTTCAAGCTCTGTAGCACAATAAATTCCAAATCGAGAATATCGCTAGCAACAGTCTTTTTCAATGGTTTGATGAACGATTCGATCGAGATGAAAAAGTTCTCCGACTTGGCGGCGAGGAATAGGCATGTGTAAAGAATGTTTTTGGGGTGATACTCCATGACGGAGTTGTATAAGTAGAACTTTTTGAACAATGATATTGCCGTCGCCTTGACTTGGGTGGGCATTTGGAAAATTGTCGATAGTTTGATGATCATGTTGGAATAATATTGGATGAATTTAATTTCTTCGTCGACTGTGATTAGGTTGAGCAAAACGGACGGGGCCAATTCGTCGGGATATCGCTCAAACACCAGCAATTGCTCTTGCCTAGTTGCCTCATGAGCGTGATTAAACCTGGTAGTGGCATATGTTTGACCAATTTCATTGGCTTTCACTTGTTTCTGGCGCAAGTCATCAGGAAGGAAAGACCAAAGTCGGTACTGTGTCGATCGCCTATACAAGTCGTCATCAGACACATACGTCTTCTCAGGCACCTCCAGCTTCGACTCTTCTTCCGCCATTGATTCAAGTAGTCAAGTCGCGATAGTGAAAAATTCCATTTGTTAGTGGTAGCCAAATGAGATAAATAGAATGATGAGTGAACTAAGATCCAATAGTCGACTTCTTACGAAAACATCAGTGGTTGATGCTAGTTGAGCTTGTTATCCTGCCACACAGCCCGCTGCTACGTCTACATGAATGAATTTACCAACTTTGGTTTGTGTGATCAAGACAGGCACCCCAAATGAGTCAATTGCAACCAGCGACCCGATAAATATTGACTTCTTGTTCATTGAAATATTGAAACTTACTCTGTACCTCATCCTGCGTAATTATCACAACTCTGTCTTTACAATGCAGTTCAAAGAGTGAGCGTAGGCTCTGTAAGGTCAATACGTTCAATAATGTTTCTACGTTGAGACGTTCACTGTGTTTATCAATTTCACGCTAATTGCGATTAGTAACTCGATCAGTACGTTCACTAAGCTTATCAGGTCCATAATTGATGAGTCCGCTTTGAGATTTCGTTTATTGAGCGCAATAAGTTTGTTGAGTTCATTAAATTGGCTGCGTTCATGGTCATTGCGTGAACATTCATTGCGTTTAACGAGCTCACTACGTTCAGCAACTACGTTGGGGGCTCACTACTTGAACATTTACTTACTTCATTAAGCTCACTACGATGACTAAGCTCACTCCTTTAATAGCTCACTATGGTCGTTGAGGTCACTACGTTTGTTGAGGTCACTACATTCAATAAGCTCCCTGCGGTCGCTTGGTTCACTTCGTATGCAATTAATTATATATATATATACCATCCCAGTCCCAGAGTCGTAAACGTTTCTCAGCCCATCACAAGTCAATCTTGCCTGGTGCTTCCTCGTCGTCGTCTGACGATAGCGAGCCCACGTCAGACAACTCGTCGTCGTCGTCGTCAACCTCTTCATCGTCGTCGTCGTGGTCCAAGGTGACGTTGTGGGCGTACTGTTTGACGTACTGCTGCACTGTCTTGTTATACTTGGTGGCATCGGTTGTCATCAAGTTGGACGCTTCGGTATTCAAGGGGTCTGACGGGTTGGCGTAGCGCAACAAATGGGGCAAGAAGTTTTCAAATATGTTGAGTAAGCCAAACATGGGTGACCATGTTTGGTTTATAACGTCCAAGCAGACGGAACCTGATCCTTCGTCGATGTTTGGGTGGTAGATCTTGTTGGTGAAGCCAATCGAGGGCGACTTGATCGGGTACTGGTCGGGCAACTCGACTCTGATCTTCCAGGTGCCACCTTCGTAGGGAGTGTTGGTGGGACCTTTGAAAATGACAAAGAACTGCTGGATCGAGTCGTCGATCAAAGTGACGTCGTGGTCTGACATCATTAACTCCATAACATCCTTTTCTATTCTTCGCTTGGGTGAACTCATGGTAAT